>PVJL010010100.1:16312-51967 GCA_004026885.1 Lyroderma lyra | reverse complement strand
TTCTGAGGAGTTTTAGTTTTTAAGGAATTCATCCTGTCCGCTGGGATCTTCCTCTTTGACATGAGGGCTTTATGTTCACTGCCCAGATTATTGCTTTTGTGGTGTCTTGCTGTAGGGCAGACACTAGGTGGCGCTGGGGGTCAAGTTTTGGGGGAGAGGGGGCTGTTTGTTTCTTGTTTCTGATCTCCTACTGCGTTTGAAGGCTATGCGCATATATCCTGGAGAGAGGCCAACAAAAGGCTTTCGCCCCTTTGCTGGGGAAAATCAGTCTTTCTTCCCAGCCCTGATTCAGTACCTGGCTGTCTAAAGGCTCACACTGCTTTCAGAACTCTGGGGTGCACGAGGAAGTGCCCGCTCCATAAGTCCAAAGCTGTGGGCCTGGCCTGAGACAGCAGGGTCGCCTTTGCAGCAGGCTGGGAACAGGAACTGCAGCCCTGTGTAGGTTTCCAGGGGACTTAGAGCTGGGGTGTTATCTTTGCAGTTCAGAGTCCTCGCTCAGCCCTTCTACCACTCAAAAATTCCAGAGGCTGGCTCCCAAACTCCTTCTGTCCCCAGCTCCCCAGTCTCTCTCCCCTCCCCCAAACTGCGCAACTCCGAATAGTCAGCAGGGATCGCGTCCGTATCCCGCGTGGTCCCGCGTGGTCCATCTCTGCTCCCTTCCCTCTCCCCAGCTCGCCAGCCTTCAGGTGTTCACTTGCGATTTGTGGATTTCTCAACAGTCGGTTTGTCACTCAGGGTCCTCTTTCTTGGCTCCTAGATGGCCGTTCAATTGTGTTTTCTGGGAGAGGCTTTAGGAACCTCCTCTCCAGTCGCCATCTTGTCTTCCTGACCCCCAGCCATTTAAAAAGAGCCATGAACAACTTTAGAGATGGAAACCTCCTCCTCTTCTGCTCATGGCAAACATTCTTAATTCATCACAGGCTTGCTCTCTCAATGAGCCAGGATGTGTCTTTGGAAAGCTCCTGAAACTGTAGTCTACACAGTTCATACAATTGTCTGGCATTGTCATGTAAGCTGAAAACTATCTGCATTCCTGAGTTAAACCTCTAACCTGACACTCAAGGAAGGTCTTTATCAGTGGTTCTCAACCTGTGGGTCGCGACCCCTTTGGGGTCGAACGACCCTTTCACAGGGGTCACCTAAGACCATCGGAAAACACATATTTCCAATGGCCTTAGGAATGCAGACACCACTTCTCTATCTGTCTCCAGATGTGTCCACCCACATGCAGATACTCCCACATACGAGTACTGGGCGTGATGACATCATCGTGCCAACTCCATCACGTACTCCCGTACAAATACAGGTGTATGTGACAGGGTTAGCGCCATAATGTACTTATGCAGACCAGTCACACATGTGTAGAGAGCAGCTACTGTGTAGAAAGCAGCTGCTGTGTTGAAAGCAGCAGTATTGGTAAAACGACACTTCATGAATTATAATTACTGGGTAAATGTAAAATCATGTACTGTAAAATCATCAACTACTGCAAAAAAAATTATCTGTACCATGGGAACTTAATCTGGATGCTGATTGGTCTTTTTATATTCAGCTGTGGTTGATGTGAATACTCTCCCCTTGTGCTAGTAACAGGTATGTAAAAAAAAACAGCACAGAGAATGATAAATCATAGGAAACTTTAATGAACTGTATTGACTGAACTATGCCATGTATCATCAAAAGATTATTGAAGCTGTAGTTATATATTATTTTCATTAGCAAACCATCCTATGACAATGGATCGTATAGAGAAGAATGTTAAGAAAAGAAAATATAGTGAGGACTTTTTACAGTGTGGTTTTACCTCAATAATTACAGCAGGAACTGAGGAACTACAGTGTGTTATTTGTTGTGAAGTTCTATCAGCCGAATCTATGAAGCCAAACAAACTAAAATGCCATTTTGATAGCAAGCATCAAGCTTTGCCAGCAAGGATACCAACTATTTTAGAAGCAAAGCTGATGGACTCAAGAAAGACAGATTTGACACTGGTGGCAAGTACCACAAACAAAACATAACAGCCATTGAAGCTTCATATTTGGTGGCACTCAGAATTGCCAGAGCTATGAAACCTCACACCATTGTTGAGGGTTTACTGTTGCCAGCAGCCAAAGACATTGTTCAAGTTATGATCGGAGATGAATTTGTTATGAAATTGATTGCAATGTCCTTATCTAACGACACTGTCACAGAAGACTAGATAACATGTCTGCTGATATTCTTGATCAGGAAATCCAGGAAATTAAATCTGCTCCACTTCAAATATTTAGTATCCAGCTTGATGAATCTACAAACATTGCAAACTCTCCAATTATTGGTTTATGTGAGGTATATTAATGATGGCAACTTTAAAGATGAATTTCTTTTTTGCAAACCTCTAGAAATGACAACTACTGCACGTGATGTATTTGACACAGTTGGTTCATTTCTGAAAGAGCGTAAGATCTCTTGGGAAAAGGTTTGTGGTGTTTGCACAGATGGTGCTCCAGCTATGCTAGGATGTCGATCTGGATTTCAACGTTTGGTACTGAATGAGTCACCAAAAGTCATCAGAACTCACTCTATGATTCATCGGCAAATATTAGCAATGAAGACACTGCCACAAGAGTTACAAGAAGTAATGAAAAGCGTCATAAGTTCTGTCAATTTTGTAAAGGTGAGCACTTTAAACAGTCGACTATGTTCGCAACTGTGCAACAAGTTGGATGCGCCAACCAATGCTCTGCTATTCCACACTGAAGTGAGATGGTTGTCAAGAGAAAAAGTTTTAAAACGTGTTTTTGAGCTTTGTGATGAACTCAAAATGTTTTTTAATCAGAAAACAAGGCCGCAGTTCGAAGCACTTTTCAGCAATAAAAGTGAACTGCAGAAAATCGCTTACTTGGTTGACATCTTTGCCATCTTGAATGAATTAAATTTATCACTGCAAGGACCAAATGCAACATGCCTCGTTTTGTCTGAAAGATCCGATCATTCCAAATGAAACTTCAGCTTCAGCAAAAAAAAATTGAATGAAAATAGAATGTACATGTTGCCTACCTTATCTGCTTTCTTTGAGGAACCTGACATTGAACCAGACAAAAGGATTACGATGATAATTTCTGTGAAAGAACACTTGCACATGCTTGCAGATGAAATGTCATCATACTTTCCAAATCCACCTAACACCCCATTTGCACTTGCCAGAGGCCCATTCACAGTCAAAGTTGAAGATGTCCCTGAGACAGCACAAGAGGAGTTCATTGAACTTATTAACAACGATGCAGTGGGAACTGATTTCTCTACAATGCCAGTTACAAAATTCTGGATCAAGTGTTTGCAGTCATATCCTGTTCTGTCTGAGACTGTGTTGCGCCTTCTTCTTCCATTTCCAACACCATATTATTGTGAAACAGTGTTTTCCGGCTTGTTGGTTATCAAGTCTAAGTACAGAAGTAGACTTGTTGTGGACGATGATCTTCGTTGTGCTCTTGCAAAGATTGCCCCGAGAATTTCTGACCTGGTGAGAAAGAAGCAATCTCAACCTGCGCACTGACGTTGGCTTTTTACCCATACTGTCGCAAAATGTAGCAATGTAGTTTACTATTGTTATATTAAGACTGTTACCCATGCTACACCATGCTGCAAGACAAAATTTCATTTATTTGTAATTAGAAATAAATATTTCAGAATATATAATTACATATTGTTTTTGTAATTAATCACTATGCTTTAATTATGTTCAATTTGTAACAATTACAATACATCTTGCATATCAGATATTTATATTACGATTCATGACAGTAGCAAAATTACAGTTATGAAGTAGCAACGAAAATAATTTTATGGTTGGGGGTCACCACAACATGAGGAACTGTATTAAAGGGTTGTGGCATTAGGAAGGTTGAGAACCACTAGTCTGTATCATCAGAAGCTATGAGGAGAGGCTGCTGCCCTGAGAGTGCTCAGGCCACCATGCTCGTGAACAGAGTGTGCTGCATGTAGGCGTGTGTGGAAGTTGGGTGCAAGGAAAATGACAAAGAAAGCTGTCTTCACTCCCATTAGAGTGTGGAAAATACTAAGCCCCTAGTATTCCCAAATGATAAGTATTTATTTTAGTCCAGTCACTATAAAAGGCCCTTAAGTTCATTAATCCTTTCAAATGCCTAGTGAAGGAGATATTGTTATTATCATATTCTTTTCACAGATGAGACCCTCAATTAGAGACTGGCTGAGCAACTAGTCTCATGTCACACAGCTAGCGGTAGAGCTCAGAGTCAACCCGCGTGCTGTGTCAGTGAAACAGCACTCTTTATGAGATGCTGACTGGCTGCTGCTTATTGCAGCTCTCCTGAGGCAGTCCAAAGTCTGTGAAATACTTTGCACAAGGCACAATTTCGATTTGCTCTAAGGCGAGTGTGAGAGAGTAATTAATTAGTAAATGTGACAAGCCAAGGAAAATAAAATATTAAAATTATCTCAAAGTAACTTTAATGTTTTATTTTCATTATTACATAAGCAAACCCTTTAATTAGCTAGTTTTAATGATTTATTTATTGGGGGGATATGAAAAGAAAGTCAACTATTAAATAGAGTGTGAAGATCTTAAGAATATTCTAACTGCTTTCCATGCACTAATTTAAATATGAGGTGTGATAAAAATACGGTGAATGTTTAAATTTTTAAAAATCATTACAGTAAGACACATTGCCATTAATCCCCTTCACAATACTTCCCCTCACTTCAAACACACTGAACCCACTGTTCTTGCCACTTTCTGAAGCAGTTCTAGAAGTCCTCTTTCGTGAGCATCTTTTGTTGTGCTGTCTTGGCCGCCTCAATGTCCTGAATGTTTGTTTACCTTTCATTGTCATTTTGACTTTGGGGAAAAGCCAGAAGTCTCACAGTGCCAGATCCAATGAATAAGGTGCATGAGGACACAGCGTAATGCTTTTATTTGACAGAAATTTATGTTAATGTGTTGTTCATGATCCATGATTTAGCACATTTTAAAATGCACCTTCTCTCAACTGTAGCTCACAACAACTGACTGCACCGAACAAGTTGAAAGCTGTCACACACTGTTACTGAGGTTCAACACGCAGCTTCTTGCATGGAAGGTCCCTGCCTTTCCATTGGATGGTACTGGGCAGCAGCATTCACTGTCACCATATTATTTTTTATCACATCTCGTTAGCTTTTCAGAGTTAGAGAGAGTTAAAGACTACTTTACTCATTTTGCAAAAGCAAAAGCTAAACTTAGAGAGGTTAAGTGACTTGCCAAACGAAGCATTAATTTGTCATTTGAATTCCAGTCTGCAATTTCAGGGTCCAGTTTCACCATTTGTAGGTATTCCTCTGCAGATTCAAGTTGCTAATTAAGATCCGGGCTTTTCCAAATGTTTGTTCTTCAAACAGCTCTCCCAGATGGTCACTCATCTGAGAATACTTTTAATTGCCCAAGGGTGGGACTCTCCACCTCTGGTTCAGTAGTCACTATAGGCCAAACATCACACTTTCATTTTTTAAAAGAAAAAAGTAGAAAAAGGGAGGAAGGACATGTAATTGCAGATGTCTTCTGTGGCTGATGACAATGTCAAGATGAGCTGGGACGAGACTAGCATGAATTTACTTACTAAACATTTCTCAATTCCCTATTCACTTCCTGGTCCTGGGCTGGGCTTTGGGGATGAGACAATGTCATGTCCCTGACAGTGGAGTTCATGTACTCCCAGGAATGTAAATAAATTCAGCAAATGCTCTTTTTAAAAAATTAGATAATTTTATTCAAAACATTTTGGTTGTTGTTGCTGAAGATAAAACAAGTGTGTGTAAGGTGCACTCATGCTTTATGCATTAATCAGAGGCATGCCAATTTTCTCTCATGTCTGAGAAATGAAGTGCTTCTTGATTCACCCGCAGTTCTTGAGTCTCATAAAATCAAGCACCTTGAAGTTCTAAGGGCTTCTTACCTATTCTCTGCCCTGCCTTTCCCCAGGGGGGCATTTCCATCCAAGACAGTCTGATGCGATTTCATAGGAATGGGCAGATACTCAAAAAATTGTAAGTGTGGCAAATATATTTTGTGGCTCTTTCTCCCAGTTTCTACATCATTCCTCCATTTATCCTGATGCTAATGTTGCCTGAAGGTCATCTGGTCTGGAGTAGACACTGCCTGAATAAGAAAACTGCACATTGGCAGTGGAGATGGGATTTAAAGCCAGACTTGGTTATGACTTCCAGTTCTGCTATTTAAGACCTGTTTGACTGTTGGCAATTTTTTTTCCTTTGCCTGAAAATGAGAAGCCTAATGTGTATGTATTTTTAATCTTCTCGTCTTAGTTACCTGTATCTCTAAACCAGTGATTTTCAAATGGGGGTGATGTAGTACCTTAGGAGACATCTGGTCATGTCTTAGAGACATACTCAGTTGTTACAACTGGGAGAGAAAGGATTGTGCTACTGTTGTCTAGTGAGTAGAGGCCAAGAATGCTGCTAAGTACCCTACAAGGCACAGGACAGCCCCACAACAAGAATTATCCAGCTCCAAACGTCATGAGTGCTGATGAGAAATCCTGCCCTGCTCTCTCTCACACTCAGAACCCCAACCCCCTCTACAGCCTGATCGTGAGGAGAGTGGGACACCCTCTTCCCAGCATGAGTGTCCCAGGAGAGAGACACCTCAGATAAAGAGAAAAGAGAAGTGAAAGAAAGATTGCCTCTTCTTCAGACTCAGGCTGACTACAAAAACAAAAGGAAAACAGGACACAAGGAACCATGTGGTGCAGTGTTTGCCTCACTTTTTGGGCAGATATTCCCAAAGTAGGAGGTGCATTTGATTAGATAAAGGGACCTCAGTGTCAGAGAGGCTGCTACCCGAATCAGGATACCCCGCAATACCAGCAAGAGCATAGGCAGGGCTGAGTGCAGAATGCAAATGACTGAACAATATAGGAGAGAGGAGAGAAAAGGGAGAAGAGGGAAGCAGAAGAGAGAAGAGGGGAAAAAAGAGGAGAGTGGAAAGGGGGATGGAAAAAAGTGGAGGGGATCACTACAGGGGCTAGAGGCTTCAGACTAAAGAATATTATCAATAATAATACAAACTATCAGTAATAATATTAATCATAAAAATTTGATCCATCACATTGACAAATTGACTTATTTTTCTACTTTTTCTAACAATATTGCAAAATTGTTACATTTTTACATGAAGAAGTAAATGGCATCCACCAAGACAGAAGTAAAAATATAATGTTGAGATATGTCATAAAGTTAATTAATAAAAAACACATTATGTTATTTTTTCTAGAATTTTTCAATTATGTGCCTCTGACAGCTCTTTTTGTATTTGTAATCTGTCTTGATCATTTTTTGACAGCTCTTTTTCTTTTTATTATTAAATTTGTTATGGTGACATTGGTTAATAAAATTATATAGGTTTCAAGTGTAAAATTTTTCATCACCTGTATATTTCATTGTATTCACTACCCAAAGTCAAATCTCCTTCATTCACTGTGTATTTGACTCACTTGACCCTTCTCTGCCCCCTGTCTCTCTGGTACCACTAAACTGTTGTCTGTGTCTGTAAGTTTTTGTTTGTCTTGTTCATTTGCTGTTTTCAGTTTTATATCCCACATATGAGTGAAATTATATAATTCTTACCCTTTTTATCTGATTTATTTCACTTAGCATGACATTCTCAAAATCCATCCAAGTTGTCGCAAATGGCAGTACGTCATCTTTCCTAGAGGCTGAATGGTACTCTATTGTGTATAGGTCCCACATCTTCTTTATCCAATCATCTATTAAAGGATATTTTGGTTGTTTCCATGTCCTGGCCACCACGAATAATGCTGTAATAAACATAGGAGTACATATATTTTTACAGATAAATGTTTTCAGATATTTGAGGTAGGTACCCAGAAGAGGGATTGCTGAGTCATATGGTAATTCTATTCTTAATTTTTTGAGGAAACTGTAGACTGTTTTTCACAGTAGTGTACTAGCAGTGTATGAGGGTTCCTTTTCCCCCCAAACCTCTCCATCCCTTGTTATTATTTGTCTTATTGATAATAGTCATTCTAACAGGTGTGAGGTACTATCTCATTGTGATAGCTGGTAACTTTAAGCATCCTTTCATATATCTGTTTGTCATCTGTATTTTTTGTTTGGAGAAATGTCTGTGTTCAGATGCTCTGCCCATTTTTAAACTGGATAGTTTATTTTTATTGTTGAATCGTATGAGTTCTTTATATATATATATATATATATATATATATATATTGGGTATCAGCCCCTTATCAGAAGTTTTCTTTTTCTTTTTTTTTTTAAATATCTTCTCCCATTTAGTTGGTTCCCTCTTTGTTTTGTTGGTGGTTCCTTTGGCTGTGCAGAGCCTTTTGGTTTGATGAAGTCCCATTCCTTTATTACTGCTTTTACTTCCCTTATACTTTATTGTTTTAGGTCTTGTGTTTAGGCCTTTAATCCATTTTAAGTTAATTGTTTTGTGTGTAGGGTAACAAATAACAGTCTAGTTTCATTCCTTTACATGTGGCTTTTCAATTTTTCCAGCCCCATTTATTGAAGAGTGTTTTTTTCTCCATTGTATGTTTTGGATCCTTTGTCAAAAATTATTTGCCTATATATATTTAAATTTATTTGGTGGTTCTCAATTAAAAACAATAATCAAATACAGTAAAATTTCAGAATGCAAAATCAATATACAAAAATTCATTGCATTCCTATATATTATACTAACAATGGAATTTCAGAAAAATAAGTTTTAAAAAAAACACAATTCTTTTTGCAATCAAAAGAACAAAATTCCTAGGAATAAATTTAACAAAGGAAGTGAAAGACTATACACTAAAAACTACAGAACATTATTAAAAGAAATTGAAGAACACACAAAGAAATGAATAAGATATTCTGTGTTCATGAATTGGAAGAATCACCATAGCTAAAATGACCCATATTACCAAAAGCAATGTACAGATTTAATGCAACCCCCATAAAATATCAATAACACTTTTTCAAGAAATAGAACATAAAATCTTCAGATTATAGAACCATGAAAGATCCTGAATAGACAAAACAATCCTGAGAACAAAGAACAAGGCTGGAAGTATCACACTCCCTGATTTCAAATTATACTACAAAGTTACAATAACCAAAATCACAAGGTATTGGCAGAAACACAGACACATTGACCAAAGGAACAGAACTGTCTTGATTTTTTTTTATTTATTTTAAATAAATATTCACTTTTATATTTAACTTTGGATCTGTATAATGTATTCAATTTTTTAAAGACAGCTCCCCAAATCACATACATTTCATGTTTCATGTCTCACTTCTTTTTCACAGGCACAGGTGTAGACTTAGTCAGTTCCAAGTAGACCTCAGTGCAGCTTGACCAAGGCAGACTGTACACCAAGGGTCAGTTACTCTGTCATGGGACTCTTAGAATAAGGCTGCTTTTCTTTTTTCCATTCTGAGACTAGCACTGGGACTTAATAGGCAAAAAGTATTCTCTGGATGCCCATGCAGTCCCCTGAATTAGAAGGCTTGTTGCCTCCCTCAGGCCAGTGATTCAGATAGGGCTGAAATTCAGTTCAGTTACATCCCTGAAGATCAGGCTAAGTAAGAGTCCTGATGAAGAACCATTCTGAAATGTCCATGGTTAGAAGCCCTATGAGCATTGTGACTGAAACCCACTGACTACATTCCGTAAGTCTCACATCTCCTCCTGGATAAGATTCCCCACTGTTCACTCTTTTTGCAGAAAATGTGTTCATCCTCTCCTGGCTCCTTTCTTCTCCCCTATTCCCTGTGTTTCCCAGTGTGACCTGTCCTAGATTCCACATCAAGCACCATTCTCTAGCATACCACCTAAGATACTTGGAGAATCTGCAGAGATCCCATTATTAAGTCAAATGTTAGGGACAGAGAAGACTCAAAATCATTGGAGTGTTTAGAAGTTAATCACTCTTATTTGAGTGAGTAAATAAGATTTGATTTCTTAGAAGACTTTGAAATAGCAGTAAAATAGAAAAAAGGTAGAAAAGTAGTATATTGAAATTTTAAATAAGACTGTCAATGTCCTAATTATCTCCTTATCTATACGTCAAACTACAATTATTTCTCCTCTAATTATTAATTAAGCATTCATTGGTTATCAAATATGTGTAACCTACTGTCTCAGATACTACAATCTCTATCTATTTATTGGTATTGACCACTCTAAGCTCTAAGATGACAGGAACTTGTTCATGACTTTCTAGTATCTATCACAGTGGTTATATATGGTAGGTGCTCAAAAATATTGGTTGACTAAATAATTTCATTCTCCTTCTATTAGACACTAAATCCTTCATTTGTTAAGTAAAAATGTTCTTTTCTGATTACAAAAGTAATAAGTGCTAAATACAGAGCAGTATAAAAATGATTGATATGATTTGAACAGACATTTCCCATAATTTCCTAATAAGTATGTGCTCAAATCTCTAATCATTTATATATTTATATTAAAATTAATTGTAATTATATATATTTTTATTGTCATAGAATATTATAAGTAGTTTTAAATTATTTAAATATTATTTTAAATGATTTTAAATTTTTGCACTGAATTCCATCCCATAGATGTATCATAATTTATTTGACCAATTGAGTCTCAAATGATATTTAAGTTATTCCTCATTTTTGTCTTTACTAGTAGTACTGTGATGAGAACCCTTGTGTGTGTGTGTGTGTGTGTGTGTGTGTGTGTGTGTGTGTAGCTGAGCCAGTAGACATAATTGGATCAGCATAAACTATTAATTAAATGTTGGTGTGAAGAGGTATAATTGTAGGAAGAACTAAACAGTTGTGGCATAGAAATGGTCTACAAGATAGATCCAAATCTAGGACTTAATTAGACTTGAGGGTATATGGTAATGGTAGAATTTAGAAACAGAAATCATAAATCTAAAAGGGTTCATTGAGGATACTTTTTTGTGTTGTTTCTGTTTCCCTGATGCCTCAGGGACAGGCATCAGACAACTAGGGATGTCTCCTGTGTCCCAGAACTCACTGAAATTATTCAAACTATGATAGCCAAACTTAAATCTACATACACGTCCTGGCCCCATCTTTCCTATGGAAGCCACAAATAAATTTTATGCCCTCATTTTCCTCCACTCCCTCGGCCTCCTGATTGAACCTCGTGCTTCCCCATATAGTCCAGTGTGGTACGGCATGACTCCTGTTTCTAGGCATGTGTGAATATAAAAAATTTTCTCCTTAAATTGAAGAAACGTATCCAGGAAGTGATTCTGAGTTGTGAGCTGTCACCATATATTAAAATTAATTCAAATTGGATTAAAGACCTATGCATAAGACCTGAAACAATAAAGTGTGTAGAAGAAAACATTTGGTACTAAACTTATCGAGTTCAGGCTCAAGGAGAACTTCATGAACCTGACCTCAAATGCAAAGGAAGTAAAAACAAAACAAATCAAAACAAAAACATGAATGGGACTATATCAAACAAAAAAGCTTCTGCACAGCAAAAGAAACCATCAACGAAACAAAGAGAAATTCAACCGAATGGGAGAAAATATTTGCAAACAATGCATCTAACAAGGGACTAATATCTATGATATATAAAGAACTCATATGACTCAACAACAAAAAAACAAACAACCCATTTAAAAGTGGACAGAGGACCGGAGCAAACACTTCACCCATGAAGTGCTCAACAAAGATGAAAATATGCTCACCTTTATTGGATATTAGGGAAATGCAAATCAAAACCACAATGAGATATTACCTCACACCTCTTAGAATGGCTGTTATCAACAAAACAAGAGATAGCGAGAGCTGGCGAGAATGTGGAGAAAAAGGAACCCTTTTACATGGCTGGTGGGAACGTAAATTAGTACAACAGCTATGGAGGATAGTGTGGAGGTTCCTCAGGAATTTGAGAACAGAGTTACCATATGACCCAGCAATCCCCGTTCTGGGTATCTACCCCCCAAATTTGAAAACTTTAGCCCACAAAGACTTATGTACCCCACTGTTCTTCACAGCGCTGTTCACAGTGGCCAAGTCAGGGAAACATCCAAAATGCCTTTTGATAGATGACTAGATAAAGAAGCTGTGGTACATATACACAGTGGAATACTATTCAGCTATAAAAAAAAGATGAAATACTGCCATTTGCGACAAAATAGATGGACCTTGAGATCATCGTGCTACGCTAAATAAACCAGACAGAACTATATGACTTCACTCATATGTGGAATATAAAAACTGAAAGCAACAAAAAAACAAAAACTCACATACACAATCATTTAGTAGTTTAGCTGAGGACATGAAGGGAGGGGCTGGGAGAGGAGGGAGGGAGAGTCAAATATATAGTGATGGAAAGAGAACTGACTCTGGGTGATGAACACATAATGTAACACCTAGATGATGCACTGTAGAATTGTACACTTGGGACCTATGTAATTTTTGCTAACCAATGTCACTTCAATAAATTTAACAAAAAAAAAAAAAACAAAAATTCTTCCTTCATGACAATCATTTCCATGTCTGGATGTCTTACCATATCTGATTAAAACACACTTTGGACACATTAAAACAAACAGTCACACCAGTACTACTCTGTCAAAGTAAAAATGAGACAGAAATAAGAGTCAGAAAACCAAACCTTTTCACAGACAAATACAAGTCACATTGGAATGAAAAGACATGTATGCATTGGACCTTGGAAGGAACTCTACTTCTTGATGCTCTAGCTCAGGCATGTTAAACCTATGACACAGGATGGCTTTGAATGCAGCCCAACACAAATTCTTAAAACATTATGGGATTTTTTTTGGTGACCTTTATTTTAGCTCATTAGCTATCCTTAATGTGTAGGCAATTCTTCTTCCAGTGTAACCCAGGAAAGTCAAAAGGTTGGATATCACTGCTCTAGCTGGTACATTTATCCTACTCAACCAACCCAGGGAAGTGTCTGTTCCTGATGAGGGTATCTTAAAGGTATCAAAATAAAACATGTTTGTATAAGATACAATAACCACAATTTCTAGGTGTTCCCAGTGCTTTGCATGCAGCAAATACTCATTAAATAGTTGTTTAATGAATCAGTGACAACAGATTTAATACAAACATCTACCTTACTAACTGTACTGAAGTATGGGAAGGAATATAATTGAACTAGATCAAAGTGTGGTGGAATGACATGGAAAGAAAGATTGATTTAATTTATATTTATGCTCCACCCATAGGCTTTCCTTATATGCTCTTCTGATGCCTGCTTCTTGTCCCTATCTCCCAGAAGTCCCCTTAGTTCCAGTGTACCCAGAAGCTGGGGGAGGGGAGGTGAACACAGACACAGTGACTATTCCTGAGTGCCCATCATGAGCCTCACCACAGCTTTATTGAAGGAGATGAAAGTAATAATTAAAATGAGTTTCAGGAATTACCATTGAATTTCATTTATCTTGACTCTCTCCTCTCCCCATAGGCAAGAATAATGAGTTGCTTGCATTTTTATTCTCAGAAATTCAATGAAATTCTGAACTCTAAGAAAAGTATATTCCCTTAGAATTAGAAGGATATATCAGATAAATTGTTCAAAGAAAAATCTGCCCAAAGTTAAATTTTTGAGGCAAGTTTGATTTATCTTAATATGATGGAATGTTATACTTACATAAAATATTCATATGATTAGAGAGAAAATTGTCTTGAACTTGGAGCAGTTTAGACTCTGAGGAGAAAGTCTTGAAAAATTACATTATGAAAATGTTTCCCTCCTAGGGATTTGAAATTCACATAAAAAATTTAAAAAGATACACTTTTAAGCTTCCCAGAGTATGTTTTCAATTACATAGACATTTCAAACCACAAAACAAGTAATCTAAGGAATCAGAATTAAACCTACTTTCAATCAAAGATTAATAACCAACATTATGTTACAATAATGTTTTAATATAAAGTTAATATTGAGAGTATTTTTTCCTCTGCTGCTTCACATTTTTGTCCGTATAATAATACTTCTAAAATGTATACAATTAAATTATAGTTATAAATAACCTTTATTTTAAAAAAAAAAGATCATGGAAACAACACCATCCTATATGGTCTACTTCATTCAACACAACTGGCATAAAGTAGGTATTCAATAAACACTTATTGAATGAATGAAAAAAATGAATGAATAAATAAATGAATATTAGTACACAAGTCATCTGTTTAACACCCTTAGAAAATTTTAAATCTTAGAAAACTTTATAATGTTCACAGATTTCTACTTACTGAAAATTAGGTAATAGCTATTATCCTCACATTATATCACATATTTACCACAAATTGGAAATTCCTGATAAAATTTCTCTAACCTTATTTCCGAGATAATGTCATCTTCTAGAGAGTTTATTTAGTATTTCATTAATGAGTTACTTCTGAGTCTCAGATGACAATTGCTCTTGCAGTTAAAGAGAGACATAGTGATGCTCCAGTTTTGCCATTTGTGGCACACACAAGGCAGTGGGGGAGTACAGAAGCAGGAAAATGAATGAGTATGGTCTGGAAAAGTCTGTATTAAATAAATGTTAATAACTTAATCCCAAAGATGGAAATATTGACCATCCAGCAGTGAAATAATTAAGAAGAGAGAATTCCTCCTCTATATGTAGCATTTTTCTTATGTATTCGGTTGAGGTTACTCTTATACTGATAAGGTCCAGCAATCCTAATAGTAAAAGGAAAGACAAAACAACAGGAGTGTCTCAGTGAGGTTGCTATGGGGATTGAATCAAGAGAGACAACTTCTGTGATATTTACATGAGACACCAATTAGGAGAGCAGTCCCCACTGCCACCCTCACCTGTCACCTCCCAGCAGCTCTTTGTTCCCCGAATTGGCTCCAGCTTTCTTCTCTCCAATGTGATAAATAAGTGACAGATGAAAAGAAACTGATGGCATAGTACTGGGGACAGCAAAGTAAATATAGATTCTGACTGAAAAAGGCAAGTAGCCAATAGAAGGGAAAAAAACTAAAGTGTGTAAAAAGAGAAATTTTAGAAGTGATGGTGCTCATAAGAGAAATACACTGTTTTCTTTGGAAATAGCAATATGCAGTCATAAAGCCTAAAGCCCAGTTTCATATGTCTGTCAATGAGAAATCCTTATTACCAACTGTGTGACTTTAATATCCACCTCTACATGTCAATAAATGTGTATCCAAGCTATGTGGTTAATGATTCAGACACATAACTGTATTATTCATTTCTTTACCATTTCCTGTTTAATTATTTTACTAAATGAATTGAGTATTTAATAGGTACTCATCGTTGTTAATGAAGCCTTTAGTGTTTATGGTAATACATGCATACATGTATACATATATGCATATGCGCATATGCACGTGTATGTAGAACTTTTTCATTCTCTCTGTTGTTAACTCACCCTTTCCTATCACCCTGACTAGTGTAGGATTCAGAGCCAGGCACGCACTCTGGGACATGAATTTGAATAGATAACTGTATCTTACAATTGTAGAGTCTTTTTGAGAGACTGCTGCCAGAGTTGAAGTAGATGATGAGCTGCTTAGAATTCCTCCCCGACAGAGTAAACAAATCACCCTCAGATCTTTCAAAACCTAAATTGCTTTCCGGTTCTTCACAAACCCCACATAACAAGCACTTTTCCCATCAGGCCTCCTCGTCCTTCTCGTTTTCTCGCACAATTCTTTACCCCTCTGTCAGCAGCAGTAGCCCCTGCTCTCCGTGATATGGCCGTACATTTTCCATGAACTGAAATGCTTTCTGGAGACTGTCTTTAAACTTCCCCTTAGTTTTCCCCCTTTGACTTCTTGCGTTTCCTCTGAGATCAGATTCCCTGTTATTTCCTCCTAGTCCTCTTCATGGAGGGTCTACTAGAGTATCCTCCGTTCTGGGGGTGGACGGCACAGTAGCTCCCTCTCTTTCTGTCCTCACCCTCCTCCCTCCTCACTCCTGCGACTCTCATATAAGCCCACTCTCATTAAAGCAGGCCCTGCTTATCTCCTTGCAGCAGAAACTAGCTTCTCCCCTGCTCTGCGGCTGACTTCCCTGGCTCTGTGTTTCGTTCCCCTGAGCTACTTCATGTTGTCATTTAGCACTCCATTCAGTCTACAACTTGAAATCCACCTTCTTTATTTTCTTTCCATGTCTTCTTGGTGATGCCTTTTAAAGCCTCACTCTCCCACTACAGCTGCGTTACTGGGACAGGTGTGCCCAGCTCAACTCTTTCATCTCCATCCATTCTGGACCCCTGCAGCGGACCCTTGGGCTTCCTTCTCTCTCAGCTGATACGCTTTCATGCATTTTGCATAGATATGGCCTTTTTTCATCACAGACATTACTTGCCACTGGTTCATTTTCTGCAGAAGGCCCAGCAAAGTCCTTGTTCTTCACACCCGGAGCACAACTCCTAACTACACACGACATTCAGATGCTTTCCTGAGCTCACATATATTGGCAACGCCTAAATAAAAAGTCCTACGTGGACTAGTTAGCCCTGTCCTGCTCTGTTGCATACTTACATCCACTGAAATCCTAAACATTTAGGTTATATTTATGGGAATGAATAGAGAGGGGGAGCTTGCTGCCTGGTGGAAACATGGTTCCAGAAACTCACAATAACTGTCATAATTTATATGGGATAGGGTTGGGAAACAACTTTGAGAAACCTTCATTTAACCTTCTAAAATGGGGGAGAATACCATATGGAAGCAGAGGTGTTTCTCCAATCTGCCCTACACACACAGCCCTGCTTCTATGTGTGATATTTTCCTATCCAACAGTGCCCTTTATTCCTTTTCGTCAGTGGCTACAGTCTCTCTTCCCTCTCCGAAGTGGGAGTATAGTGCAGGAGTCAGCAAACTACTACCTACAGGCCAAATCTCCCCTACCATCTGCTTTTGTAAATAAAGATTTATTGGAACAGATTCATGCTCATCTGTTTATGTAATGTTTATGGCTGCTTTTGCACTAAAAGAGCAGAGTAGAGTAGTTGCAACAGAGACCATATGGCCTGATATATTAGGGCTCCAGAGAAACAGGACCAATAGAAAGATTTATTACAGAAATTGGCTCAGGCAGTTATGAAGACTGAGAAGTCCCACAGTCTGCTATCTGCAAGCTAGAGACAAGGAAAAGGGTGGTATCATGCAGTCTGAGTTCAAAGGCCTCAGATCCAGGACAGCCCATCAATCCCAGTTTGAGGCTGAAGGCCTGGGAACCCACAGGACTGCTGCTTCTGGTGTAAGTCTTGGAGTCCAGTGGCTCAAGAGCAGGATCCCTGATGCCCAAGGCCAGAAGGGTGAAAGTACAAACCAGCTTAAGAAGAGGAGAATTTGCCTTTTTTTTCTCCTTTTTGTTCTATTCAGGCCTCCACTGGATTGGATGGTGCCAGCCCCAGGCTGATGAGGACTGGAGTCAGGGACATCGGTCAAGGTCAGGGGCAGTTGAAAATGGGAAAGGTAGGGTAGGGTAAAGAAAGGAATACAAAAAGAACAAGATAAAGAGAGGCAAAAAAAGAAAGAAAAAGAAAGTGCTCTTGGTTTAGTAGGCTCTATAGCAGTGGCTATAAAAGAAAGAAATATATGAGAAAAGTATGGTAACTATCCCCAAAATCAGTTCCACTTTCTCTTGCTCCTATTGTCTCCTTTTAACATGACAGCCTCCATGACTTATGTTGCCTCTGGATACGCCTCATCTCTTCTCCTCTGCTATCCTGTGGTCGCCTGATTGAATTACCACCATAACTCTTACAACTGTTCCTCTTGTCACCTTGCATGTCTACACTGGATTCTTTTAAGTGTATGCTACTCTTTCCTAAGTGAACAATAGCTACCATCCACAAGGACTAAAATGGGTTTATAGATATATGCAGGGTCAGGGCAGAAGTTGGGGGTGAGAGAACATCCATCCCCATGTTTAAAAGTTTTCAGAAATCTCCAAATATCTTTATTGAAAATGGTGCAGTAGTTTTAATCAATACATTATTACGAGTTCTGTTGTAACTGACATTTTAGCTCTTCAAAAGAAACATATTATAGACAGCCTGACTTAATGTTTGAAATTGAATCAGTCACTGATTGACAACAATGTTCAGTTTGTATAAATTTTCATTAAAATACAGAATATAGCTTTATAATTCTTTCTCAAACTTAGAAGCCCTTTTCCAACCAATCTTTAATCTGTAATAAATTTCATGAAAGAATTACAAGTCATAGAAGATATTAGTGACAGACAACTCATATTGAGGACTTATATATGGCCCCTTTATAGGCATCATGTGACTACACTTTTCCTTTATTGATGCTTTATTTATTCTTACTATGTAACTTCTGAGCCTTTATATCTTCATTGGTAGAGCTGATTTTTATTTCTGTCCTATATTGATGGCAAAGTATTTTGCAAATTATGGTGTCATACAAACTTAGTTTGGGAAATTATAAACATGAAAACTTATGATTTCTCTATCTCCTGGAGTTTCAAATTTTCTATAACTATTTCATTTGGAGATGGTTTGCTTTTGTTTGCCCTTGATGGCCCTGGTGGAGTGGATGGGAGAAGGCAGCAGATCCTAGTGAGGTCATCATCTTTATAAAAAGAGGTTACGTGGAAAGTTCCTTAAATCAAGACACACTACTGCCCACCCATCTCTGGAGACCTGCTAGCATGATAATGAAGGAACTGGGTTGCCCTCAAAGTTAAATCACTTCCTCCATGAAAGATTGGGATGTAAAAGCTTGAACTAAACTTGCCCTTGAGGAGTAAGCTCTGCATCTGTCAGGAAAAAAAAAAAACAACAACTAGAAAAAACATAAAGTAAAAGTTTAAAAGCCATTTTACCAGAAATGAATCATTTTTGAAATTTGCAGGGTGGATGAATTATCAAAAACAATTTTATCTCTGGTCTCCCATCCTTTTATTCCCTCAAAGTCTGTGTATTTTTTTCATGTTCAACTATCATTAACCTAAGAAAGCCACAGCTGCCATTCTGAGACCTCTGTTTAATGAGAAAATAAACTGAAGGCATTTGGGGGAGTATTTGAAATGGAATCTCATTAATTTGTTGTTTCAGAAAGCAGTCACCATTAGCAATCACTCCATGGCTTCAAATGGCAGAGTTTTATGCAATCCAATTTATTATGCTTTCTCTCCATGGGAAGCGGCCTGGGCTAATGTCATAACTTGCCTTGTCACTCTGACTATGCAGCCACATTTCCTGGAAAACTGGAGGCTTTCATTTTCTTTTACTTGCTAACCTACTTAGGAGCTATTTCATATTTTATTTAAGCTGGAGAGTTGCCTATAATCTGTACAAGGATGATGGTTGTCTCACTGGGATCCTTTCAGTGGTTTGATTCTTCCTCATTGCATCCATGTTACTTAGGGCCCATTAGTAAGTCCAAATTTTAAGACGTTGTTTTATATTTCTCATTTTGACTCATGCCCTAAGAATCACCTAACTTTTGAGCCTAGAAGTTGTTTTTTTAATTTTAGTTCCTCTGAAGCAAGGATTTGACTATTGGTAGCTTATTTGTAAGGTGATTTTAGAAAGCAAAAGTGAGAGACTGTAGAGAGTTAGAAAGCGAATGGAGAAAAGCCAACATAAAGCGTGTTATTGAACTAGCTCTCCCTGTAAGCAACTGGATAAGCCCACAGAGGACACTGACACTCTTGCCACTTTAAGATGGAAGGCTGAGGTCCTGTGTGAGAGAGTGTTGTCTCCCATCATGCTAACCTAACCCCCAACCCTTCTTGCATTTGGGCTGATCTGCCTTCTTGGCGTCCTGAGAGAAAGCAGAAAAATGCAGCAAGGTGAAGAGAACTGTCAGTCCAGCTGGCGGAAATCAGGGGCCCTATGGGACAGGGCAAATGCTCTACTACAGGCAGAGCATGAAGTTTGGAGAGGCATTAGTGGCTGCTTGTAGAGTTAAGTATATCAACACATTTTAGTTCTCCTGCATTTCTTTTTGCCTCTTTTCAACCAATGGAGGTTCATTGGCTTAAGCCAAATCCAAAGCCATGATCTTAGCATCAATGCACTGTGTACTATGCAATGTTTAGTGGAGTTCTAGTTGTGAATCCACATAGTTGTATAAATAGTATCTCATTCATGGAAAGAAAAGTTTTTTTTTTATGTGTTTGTTTTTGGAATATTATGGAGGTCCTGGCTTTACATGGCATAAAAGTAAAGCAGGAAAAAGCCATTGATGCCATTGGCCTCTCCTCCTTTTAGGTTTCTTATTGATATTTTCTCCACTTATTTTAAAAGCCTCATGGTTTCAATTTATTCTTTCTCTTCCTTCTCTCAAGATCTTATTTTTCTTTCTTTCTTGTTTGTTTTTTCGCCACTAAGAATGATTAGATATAGCAATATAAGAGAAATGCAAATTTTCAAGTTCTAAAATAAAATGTAATCTATTAATAAACAATTCTTGATTCTGAGCACATTATGATGAAAAACACAAAGAGTTATGGGTTTAAACAAGACTCTTTTAGGCCATTTATTAGTTATTTGTCCCTGGGAAATTTAGCCTCTTTTTAAGTTTTTTTATACTTTGTGAAATAATTACCGTAATCAAGTTACTTAATATATCTATCACCTCATATAGTCACTATTTTCATGTATATGTGGTAAAAATGTTTAAGATCTCTTTTAGCAAATTTCAAGTATGCAACATAGTATTTGTAACTATAGTCATCATGTTGTACATTATTAGATCCACAGAACTTATTTGTCTCATGACTAGAATTTGGACCCTTTAACTAGATTCACCCTACTTCTCCCTCTCCCCAACCTCTAGTAACCATCAATCTACTCTCTGTTTCTATGAGTTCATTTTTTTTTGCTCCTCTGGCTATGAGAACCGAAAGTTTCTTTGAAGAAGTCTGAGGTTTCTACATTCTTCCTCAATTATAGCACTTGATTTATTTCTATGTTAGTGCCTATAGAATTTTACTTTTTATATTTTGTGAAGTAAATTTATTTGGAGATGTCTTGTTTTTCATTATTTTTTTGTAACATAAATACAGTTTAATTTTTCAAACTTCCAATATATTTCTAAACATTTCTTCTATTTTATTTGTTCTGATCTCCTCCTTAGGGGCACCAATTAGGCTTTTGTTGTCTGTCTCCCTACTTCAACCATGTCCCTTTCTACTCTATAATTCTTCGATGTTGTCCATTTAATTTTGTCCAGTTTTCACAAGCTTGTCTTGCATTTCTCTGATCATGTTTCAGATGTGTTTTTAGAATAGTATTAGATTTCCTTTGTATTTTTTTCTGAACTCAATCAATTCACTCTTCTTCTTTCTCTCTAATAGCGTTATTTTTTTCCTTTGTGATATTTCACCTCTCCTATGAGTTCTTCTTTAAAAAAGATCAATATGTTTTTGTTTTATGAAAATTTCTCCATAATTTTACTTGGTTTATTAACAAAATATAACTAGAATTCAAATATCACAAAGCTCATTTTAATTCTTTACTGTAATATCCTGATTTGCCTTTAATTTGTCAGGTAGCATTTCCATTTTTTTTTTTAATGTTCTGCTAGAAAGCTATTTTTTAAACACTTTTAACTAAGATACAATATGCATAGTATAAAATTCATAGATCTTAATAGTTATATAAAAGCTATAATTTGATTAGTCTTGTCAAATACATACAAGCCCTTGTCATGAACTATAACCCCATCCAAGATATTAAACATTTCCATCATCACAGAAAGTTTCTGTTAGTTCTTGTATAATCATTCCTTAACTCCCCACTACCCACACTTTTAATTTAATTCATTGTAAATTAATTTAGTCTGTTCTGAGCTTCATAAAAAAGAATCATATAAGATAGTCTCTTGTGAGTCTGGTTTCTATCACTCAGCATATTTTTAATTCATTCTTATTGCATGCATTAATACTTCATTCTTTTATATTGATGAGTTGTATTTTATTTAATAGATACGCAACAATTATTCATTTTGTTGATTGCCATCAAAATTGTTTACAGTTTTTAAATACTATTTAAAAACTTACATGATCTGGTTATTTTAAATTATTGTTTATTAAATGGAAGTATTTGCTAGGCCTGGTAGTTAAGAAAGTAGTATTGAGTAAAGCATTAATCACAGCAGCTTAAATTTGCTCTCTGGATTATTGATTTTCTTATCAACACTTGACCTAGCAAGTATGATTCTACTCTGGGCTAGTAGGAACACTCCAATGAACACTCAAAGTGAACACCTTGCTCGTATCTCACCTTCTTTATGTCAAAGTACTTTACGTGGCACATTAGTCTTTATTTTCCTGCTGATCAGCAAGGCTTATAACTCACATGATATCTTCTCTATTTTGTCATTTCAACAGCTTGCTTTCTGTAAAGGTGATGTGCTTGCAGATTTCCTCATTCTGCTCTAACTTCCTTGACACTATGACATTTAACAGTTTCGGACACTCTTTAGTGTCTTTCTTCCACATACTAAGCTTGCTATTCTAAACTAGAGTCATTTGCTTTGGCCCTCAAATTATATGACTCTCTGGGGAAGCTTCATGCTTCATGTACTCTACAGGAGAGAACAGTAAACACAATTAACTTTTGAGTGCTTACAAACGTGGTTCTGAGAACTCTGCATGTGATGGTTCAATTCATCTTCACAACATCCACATGAGCTACCCAGTAACTATACCTAGGTTACATAAGATGAAACTGAGGCACAGAGAGTGACTAAGTAAATTTGCCGAAGTCACATGGCTATTAAGTGATGAAACAAGAATTTTAACATAGGCCTGCTAGTCCATTTAATCATGCACTAGTACTCTATTGAGAATTGTTGTAGAGTTTGTATAGTATTTGGAATTTCTTTTTTGTGGACTTTATTTATGAGATATGAATAATGTACATTTGTCTTTAATGATAAATTTTCATTTTTTTCTTTCTTTTTATTCTTTTGTTTTAAATAATATCCAAAAAGAGAGGCAACTTTAGTCTTCCATTGTTAATGGCAGTCTTCTGAATTTATTTTTAATGGCATCTTGAGTCCAATGCAAGTGCCCTTCTGAATTTCTCAAAAAGGTTAGTCATATTTTTTAACTCTTTAATTGTGGTCCACATATTTTTGTATTCAGATATTGGCAGGTTATAGCCCATGGCAGAAAGGGAAGTGCATGGTTATTTTCTGGTGCTTATACTTGTTTCAACAACTATGAAGAATTGTTACCCAGAATACAGCACAGGAAACAATCCTGCAAGAATTCAGAAAAGTCAAACCAGTAGATCTATTTTCTATCCCTCCTGGTTGAACATATCACCAAAACTGGTGTACCACTAGCTGAACTCATTGAAGAATGTGGGGAAAGGCCAAAGTGTGAGAGACTTGAATTCTCTAACAGAAAATTGAAGTGGAGGTTCCCTGGTGGTGTAGTGGCTAGGCTTCAGCGCTCTCAACGCTGTGGCCTGGGTTCAATTCCCAGCAAGAAGAAGAAGAAAAGAAAGCAAATTGAACTAAAAGAAAATTTCAACACATTAGCAAAAAATGGCAAAAGCAAAGAGTGCATCTGAAAGTGAAAGTAACTTAAAAGCTAGAATTAAGATTCTGAATTCTACTCTTGAATTGACCACTGTCTTACAGTGTAAACTTCGAGAAGACTGCTCTCTAAATCATGGGGATAATTATTTGTTCTACTTAGCTCATAGAAACTATGAACATTAAATAGAACATGAAACACAAAAAGCCTTCAAAAAATGAGTTCTTATATTTATGGAAAGAAATGTTTTATTTTACAGAACATTTTCATCAGTGTTCTGCAAAATGCCCTGTAAGTTAGGAAGAAGCAAAGGAGAGGCACACTTGACCTACATAGCATCACAAAGGTAAAAATAGTTCATATGAATGATTAATGGAACTTATTTCTTTATATTATGTGACCTGTACAGTAGAGGGAGAGCTTCCAATAAATACATAATGAGAGTGTTCAATGGCCAAGCACTCCCCATATATTATGTGAGTAACTCCCACAACTGTGTGGTAAGACAAGCACTATTGATTCCATTTTACTGTTGAGGAAACTGAGGCTTCAAGGGGTGAAGCCAGTTACAAATGCATCAAGTGAGCAAGTGATAGAGTCAGAATATGAATTCACTTGTCTCTGACTCCAAGTTAGCCATATTTCTACTACACACCGATTTATGATTTAATTTTCTCCTTGTAGTAATAGATTTTAGCTTACTCGGATCCTCTGATGTTGTTACTGGAGGAATTATCCTTTTTTTCTAAGCTCATCATTGAACTTCACTTTTACTGTCTTTTGTCACTGTTTAATTTTTAGAGAAAATGAACCAAACAAGTAAAACTTTCTCCATATTATTTTATCAGAATCAAAAAGAATTTTAAAAGATGGCCCATCAGTTAACAAAAAGTTTAATATGGCCCCTTTTGTAGTTTAATTAACGGGTGTTTAATTAAAACACTGACTTATTTGCAGCGAAGAAAAATAATGAAAGGTTAATAATGGACTTTTTGAAGATATAAACAGATTCTGGGTCTGGAATCTGTAGAATCTGAGTTCCATTCTCATCCAGGCAACTGAAGAACTATCTGGTTTGGGAGCCTGAAGTCCCTACAAACCTTGACACCATTTGTGTGTGGTTTTCCTTTAACTGTCAAATTCATCTCAGATGATGCAAGAAAGACCCAATGTTTCCCTGCCTGATGACAGGGAAAAAAGATCATTTTTTCCTCTTACATATTATGTACTGATGATAAAACATTTTTAACAGGATAAATATAATTTTATTGATGTGGGGTTTGATTCTGATGTCTCTTACACAAGTGAATGCTTGTTTTCACAATGTATGTTTGTTAACAAGCAGTTAGTGAAAGATAACCAGACAGGCTAGAGCTCTAATTAGTACATAAACTGATAAGAGTTGAGTGGCCCATATCGCCCTTTGTTCATGTATTCTTGGCTCCTCCTCTTCTGAAGCATAGAGAGGAGGAAAACCTCAAACTGTGTCATGTTGAAGACTAACTTTGCTCTGGAATTTCAAAATGCTTAAAGGGGTGAAATTTCTCAAAGTGGGGTGGGGATCGGTAGCCTGAGAAACCTGGATAGGGATAATAGGAAGGCAGGAGGAGCCTGGGAAGGGTGAGTCCATAGGTTATTAAATATTCCTCTGTGGGATGAACATAGAAATGGAATCATGTCACAACTGGTTCACACTTTATAAATGAAGATTTTAGTAAATTTTACAATTAAAACATCATACTGCAAGCACTTACTGAATACTTAAAATGGGACTATTTGCAAAACTCTGCCAAAGAGGTTCATAAAAGAGATGTTTGTGGTTCCTAAATTAGAGCAGAATTGTAACACCCAAAACATTACTTCTTTGTTTCACGTTCCATTCAAGTCTTGATCAAGATCACGGAGAAAGATTCTTAATAACTTTTTCATTTACTATATGGAGTACAACACAATAGTGAGAGTTTCAAAATTGAAACTGCTCAACAAATTATTAGCATTCAACTAAAATGTCTTCTTTGTCAAAGATATCATTGAAAATTAAAAAGTACATAATTTAGGCTAAGCCAAATAAGTAACAAAAATTTAATCATGTATCTATATATTATTTTATTTACTTTCTTCTAATTATTTATTTCAGAGATTTCAATTGTTCAGGTTCTATATTTCTGTATGTTCATACACTTTGAAAGCATGGCTGCATCACAAGGTTAACCAGCTAGTATTGGAAATAGCAATTGCCAATTAATGGGCACTAAAATGTTAAAAATCCATGTATCATAGCCATTTTACAAAAAGCAATGACTTTCAAAATTGTAGGATAGTGTAACTCAGCCCATTTTATTATGAACAAGATAGGGACATATGTGAAAAAAAAGCCATTACTATGAATCCACTCAAAATTCTGAGATCCATACAATGTTTATCATTAAAACACACATAAGAGGTAGTAGCAGCAGAATCATCCCAGAGATTATCCTCAAAGTTCTGGATTCTAGTCTGTTTGCAGCCTTTGTCCTCCTTGAAGAAAGTCACTTATTTTTCCTGAACTTCAGTTTCCATGCCCACAAAGAAATTTTCTATCCCCGATTGGTCACCAGTGTTTTCCATGGCCTAAATAAATAAATAAACCAATTTACACTACATGTTATTATCATAGAAGTATGCTCAACATGAAAATGGATATCCTTTATTTTACAAATTATATATAGCTACTATTCTTTATAAATTGCATATTTTATTTTACAATAGATGGGATAGACACTTATTGACAAAAAATTACACATCTATGCTTAGAGACTTACATGTGCAGGGATGATGACTAGAACCCAGCTGCAAGGCAGGGGCAAGGAACCAAAAACTCTTGGATACAGAACAAGTTTGGTGATGCTGTAAACATTAATTAACTTATTTATTTGAAGACAGAAATACCAAAAAAAAAAAAAATATATATATATATATATATACACACACACATATATACACATACACACACACACATTAAAATTACAATCTGGAAAAAGAAAACAAGCAACTGTTGTATTAGTACACAGTAGTGCAGTAGGCATACAGACTATTTCTTGTTAAGCAGATAATTCTGCTGTACATACAGAGACACAGGGAAAATGTATAATGCTTCATTCTAAGATTTCTTCCTTTAAAACAAATTAGTGAAATATTGAACTAGTGACAGTGAGGTGAAATTACTGCTTTAATGGCTATCAGAAATAACAGGTAAAAATACTTAAAGCTAAAATTCCTATCAAAGTGTTATAAATTCCCAGGAGGGCTAAAATTAAAACAAAAAAATTAAATGAACATCAAAATAACAGCTATTAGTTACTGAGCTCTTTCTCTGTGACCAAAAAAAAAAAAAAAAAAAGACTTCATATATATCTTCTCATGACCACATCTCTCTGGAGCCAATATTTTAATATTATTACCCCGTTTTACAAGTGAAGATATTTTCTTCAGTCTTGGAGAGTTTGGCTCATGTCAAATAATTAATAAATAACAGAGGTAGGATTTTACTCTTGTTAATTGTATGTTCATGATATGAATATTATATTATACCTCTGTATTCATACCTCTAGTTGATCTCTTGATAATTATAAACTAAAATATAAGGTAGAGATTTTTAATAAAATTATGGATATAGGAGCACATTTTTATACCTTAGTGGCTTAAACTACTTGAGTCAAAGGCGATTATAATAGAAGAGCAAATTCAGGTACAATGAGAATATGAAGAAAAAAATATGCCTAGATTTGCCAGATGAATGAATGTCTCCATGAGAAATACATAAATAAATAGAAATCTAAGATTGGACTACTAGCTGAATAATGGGCCAGAGTTGAACACCAGAACTAAAGTCCTAGAGAATTGGCAAACCAGACATGGCAATGTAGATGAAAATTAAAAGAGAGCAGAGGGTGGAAGTTATGAGCACCTGAGGCAAGACAGATAAAAGTCTATTTATGAATTTTTAGTGCATGTTAAATGTTTCCTGGCACATGCAGTTGGACTGGGAAGGGAAAGTTAAATGAGGCAAATTTCTAGCTTTCACAAATCGTCAGAAAGTTGATTAACAATCCTCTGAAGCACACAAACATATGGTTTCAAGGTTTGTAGGGACTCCAGGCTTCCAAACCAGGTAGTTCTTCATTTGCCTGGATGAGAATGGGAAAACAGATTCTACAGATTCCAGACCTAGAATCAGTTTGTATCTTCAAAAAGCCCATGATTAACCTTTCATTATTTTTCTTAGCTGCAAATAAGTCAGTGTTTTAATTAAACACATGGATTTGTTAAACTGCAGTGCCAAGTCCCTATTACATAGCTGTAGTATAGTGTAAACATAGCTACTTAGATATTATACACATACATATCATACCATTTAAATGTATTGGGAATGGTGACTTCTACTTAACCAGTTTTGTAACTAACTGTTCTATTAATGTATTTCTGAGTCATCCAGTTCAACATGGGTGACCCTTCTAAGGAAGAAAAACTAAAGTGTATTTCATCCCACTAAAAATGTGCTCAGATAATTTTATCTTTTATTTCTCTGGGATGTTTTATAACTCTGCACACATTCTGTCCTTAAGAGAAAAATATTTTCCTGGGTCAGTAAAGGCAAAAATTTAATTCCCCAAAGTTAATCCTGGGATCAAAATATTAAAATGAAACATGGCTTCCTGATGTTCATGTCAAATATCATGCTTGTTTGTTTGATTTTTCTTTATAGCTAGAGATAATTTAAAACACTTAAATGAAGTGTCAGGGGGCAGTTTTTTCATTGTCTACACACGTGTACGTGTGTTGACTGAGTTTTAGCATAGCACAGAAAGAATGTATTTCATGCAGCCTTTTCAGCACTTGCAAATAGAAAACTTTGTTGACTATTTGTCCAGTTGGTACAGATTCCATGATGAACAATTTTTCTGATACCAAAAATGGTTAGCAACATCATTTTCAAAAACTCTTGATTTGAACTGGTGGAACTTTTTTAGTCATTAAGAATTGGCTGACTTCCATTATGCACTTTTACTCTTTGGTTCAGTCATATTAGTACACTCATGTTTCATCTCCAGTGATAATAAGGCCCAAAACATTGTCTTGCCTCTCCAAAAGGTCTTAGCAAACTGTGACTCTCTTTTACTTTTGTTCATCAAAGATCTCCTTGGGACCATTTTTGTACACACCTCTCTCATGCCAAGATTTCCAGTTAAGATTTTCCTAACTGTTCCTCTTATCAATGTTTAGTTGATCTGCTGTGCTTCTCACGGTCAATTGGAGACTTTGATGCACAATTCGATAAATTTTTACAATGTTTTCATTAGTTCTGCTATTACTGTCCACCTTGACCTCTCTTCATCAGTGACACTTTCTCTCCCTGCAGAAAAACATTTAACCCATTTGTACGCTGCCGTTTTCTTCATGGCATTATCCCCATAAACTTGGACTAACACATCCCTGATTTCACTTCCACTCTTGCCACATTTAATAAGAAATTTAATGTTTGTTCATTGCTCTAATTCAAGCACCGACATTCTCATAACAGCACACAAAAACACATAACAACAATAACGAACACCACTCAGCAAGACACACTACGTGTCAACGTGAACACAACTGTGTGATACAGATATACCAAAGTTATGAAATCTTACTGTGTTGTTTGTACAGTTGCCAACAGAAGTGCATGGTGCAAGTTCTCAAACTGTCATATCTCATATAATAAGGGCCATTATCTTCATTTCACAAATGAAGAGTGGTAGAGCCATCAAAGAATCTCTCAATTGTACTACTTTCTGCATTGTCTCATGCAGAGTAAATAGAATGGCTATGGAATTTCAGAACTCAGGGTTCACAGATCTCTTTGAATGTGATTCATGACACAATTGAATATAAATGATAAATACAATAATTTTGTAAAAGTAATGCAATAGAATCTCATATCAACACATTCAGACACTATAGGATTAGCAACAAGAAAAACAAAAAATTTTTTGCTTCATTTCCTTAAGAAGATTTGTCTTCAGAAGAAAAAATGGAATTGTTAATCTGCCTTCTTAGCCAAATAGCAGATTACTGTTTCTTTGGTGTCATTTGTATTATTTGAGTTCATTTTGTTTGTTGCATATGTTTGCAGAGTATGGTATCAGTCAAGTGCAAAATGAAGGCAGAATGGTATAGCTCATTCATTAATTTATACAACAATTGGTTCTTTAATGGCTTTAAGATTAACTTGAGAAGTTTACAAAATTTTATTTCATTTCAAATTCCATATAGCATTATCATTTTCTAGAAATGCTGAAAACTGATTAACTTGATTTAGTGTAAAATAATCACCAGCAAAAGAAACAAATATTAAATAATATACATTACAGCCTATTACAAGGGCCCTGTCTTAGTGGTTAAATGTTACATCACACTCCAGTTAATATCACAGGATAACAAATAACTCAGTGCAGCCATGACAAGTAAATAATACTCAGATTGTAGAATAATTCCCCAGACTAGATTCATTAATAAAAAGTATATATTACTTTTTTATAAAGAAGTCATGAAAAGTTTAAGTGCTACTTAAATCACCATCCCCAGAAAAATAAGAGAAAGTATGAGAATATTCTTGTTTCATGACCAGGTCGAAGAAGCTCAGTGAACAGAGGCACTGCTCACAGAGTATATTTATTTGTGAATAAATCAATAACAGCTTTTAAATTTATGTTTTAGATTCTTCTATGAGAATAACTGAAGCTCTTTATCTTGTAAGATGAGTCAAAATAAATAATTTATTTTCTTCTGGCTGGTTTAAATTCCTGGACAACACAGAATTTGATTTACTTAAAAGAACACTGGGATACCAGAAGAACTTTGAACTTATTAATTGCTCCAAATGTTACAAAATTTTTTTCAATAATGTATATTTTACTGTAACAGTCCATCTGAATCAGTTAATTGAAATGGTTGCAACTTTTCATACTGGTGATAAATTGTTGATAATTCCAACTTTTATATCCAGTGCTCAATTTCTACTATGTATTTTAAATATTTGACTCTACTTGATTTTCAACTAAGTTTCCCTAAATAGGAAAGGTCATAAACAGTAAGAAATGAATTCAAACTTTAGTATAATTCTGCATAAACACTGAATATCACTGAACATTTATGTTAAGAAACACAAAATACCTTTAAGTAGTTCTTATACTAAGATGCTCATGATTAGATGAAACATTAATGGTTCTGAATTACAACCACAGATTGATTATTCAAACAACATCTACAAAGATTGAGCGAAGTGTAGAGAGGACACAATTATCTGGATAATTCAAAACCAAATTTTTCCTGAAATATAAAGGTTTTTAAGGGTTTCCAAGTAAGTTAAGTATATTTATTAAGTGAACCAGGGTCAGCAGTGTACTTGCTCTTTTAATTGACTGTAGTTGTTCCTTAAAAACCTTTAGCCAAACTCCAGGAGTAACTGATAGTTCTAACCACTAGAGGGAAATGGGGGGCATAAAAGGCATGACCATGCACCAATGGTCATCTATGTCCAATGAAGGACCAGTTACAGAAACTTCAGACTTCTAGTTCCCATAGAGTGCAAAAACCTGTGGAACCTATGATCCTCAGATGCCCTTGAGTTGGCCAGAAAGATGATCTTGGCCCATCTTTTCTCTCCTATATCTGATGAATCATGTTGAGATGATTAATTTAATGTGTCAACTTGGCCATGTTATGGTATCCAGTTGTTTGGTCAAACACCAATCTAGATGTTGTTGTGAAGGTATTCTTTTAAGACATAATTAACATTTAAACCAGTACACTTTGAGTAAGGCAGATTACCATCCATAATGTGCATAAGCTTCATTCCATCAGTTGAAGTGCTTAAGAGAAAATGTTGCCTTACAGCTGCAGATCTGTCTGTCCCCTCACGCATTCCCCATGACATCCTAAGTCAGGAGCTGAGCCTGGAGGCCACGGGGGCACAGAATATGTAGGAGACAGAACTGACCCTCTCTCAGGGGTACTGTCCCTCCCTCACTCACACACCTCACATCACCCTGTACGGCCCCGGAGGATGGCTGGTTAGTCAATGACGGGTAAGATTCCTCAAGGGAGGAACAACCTAAGACAGGCACAGTCACATAGGGGCCATCAGGAGAGAGCTGGGGCTCTACAGAGGTGAGGCACAGCCCCCCACCCTCTCTGAGGTTAATCTCCTGCCCCCGGCTGCCTTGTGTCCCACGCTGCTCCAATGGTGACCTGATAGAACGATATCAGTCACGCTTCCTTAGAGATGACTTGGATACTGAGTCAACCCCTAGGGTGGTTTCAGTACACAAAGTCTTTGGGGCTATGTGTTCTCATAGAAACACCATGCATGTTGGAGCACCATGGGGACTTTTGGAAAAAGCAGGCTGTTAGGCTACGTAACTCACAGACCATGGAAAAACCAGTTTCACTTCCTTGTATGTCCATCAATAAAAGCTATGCATTGGCCTGATTCTGGGTACCTGGCCCGTGAGGCTGGGGCCCCTTGGTCCCACTTACACTATATTCTTGGCTGCTGTGTTTCTTAACTTTGCTCCACCCTTCCCATTTTCCCACAGTCCCGTTTTGGACATGATGAGAAAAGACCAAGGTTCTGCTAAAAATAAGGGATTCTCCCTTGAGAAAGCCTTTGGACTCAAGTTGCAACATTATTTCTCCCCTGTGTTCCCACTCTGCCATCCTGCCTTGCTGATTTCAATTCCTGAGAGAGAGAGAGAGAGAGAGAGGCCTGTAATGTAAAATATACTTCAATAACTTTAGCATAATCTGTGTGTTTTCCACTACCTATAAGTTAGTAATGACGATTGAAGCAACTTATGTTTATTTGTATTTGTTTGCTTAAGTTTTTGGAAATGTTGAAGGAAGAAAAAAATAGTAAATAGACAAGAAAACTGATAAAATCATAGAAATGAGTAATAGCTAAGGACTTACCAGGCTTTTAAAAACTTCTGTTAGCCATACCTCACCACCACATCATTAATGTATATCTCTGTGGGGAGGGACTGAGAAAGGCATTAGAGTTTTAAAAAATTATTTGAGTAGCAATAATGTGCAGCCTTGTACACCACAGAACTCTGACTCTTAGAAGCCAAGTACATGTGCTTTTCCTCTGAGGATGGCATATGTAAAGACAAATCCCAGATGAATTATAAAGTCTGACCATCAAGGAGATGTGTGGATGAAAAGGTCTGCTAAGTGAGAAGCTTTAGAGGACAATTATGATGTCTTTCTAACAAAGGCTGTGCTACAGAAATAAAGTATCAGAACCCAGATCTAGTCAGGCGAATACAGACAGGTCCTGTCTTCACCAAGCTCTGCAAGAATGGAAGAGAAAGCTAAGCTATTAGGACCTCTGGTCTAGTGATTTCAGGAGAGCAGTGGAAAGAACTGGGTCACTGCCTCAAATGTTGACATTTCAGAGCCAACAGCCTATCTGTAATTAAGTCCCATTCCCATCAAGACAGAGACTTAGCTCAGAACACTTATGACTGTCAGCCAGCTTCTGAGCAGGGAGTAACGGTATCCCTGAGAGGTTACATCCAGTCCAGAGTGAGTGGGTCCTTACCCCTACTGTATGCTCCCAAATTGTTTCCTTTAAATAATATATAGATAATTTGTTGAAATAATGGTTAAGATAATAATGGGAATTTAACTGAAGTGTGAAAAAAGGGTCAACTAATTTAACATATGATTGCTGCAATAGCAGTTAAACCTTGAGATACATAGAAAAAGGTGTCAAAATGTACTGCCTTTTTAATACACTCGATTTCCCACCAAACAGTGGGGAGGGACTGCCATCTTCTACCCCAACTAGCTTCACTTCTAAGTTTTCCACCTTAATGTTGGAAGATGAGTTATTTTGCTGGGGATATCCTAACTGGATTGCAAATTTGAGATTTCACTAGGTATCTGGCATGGCACAGATTTGAGATTTTACAAGGCTTCAAGTGTCAGAAGAAAGTCTAGCGAAGCAAGTGTGCATGTGCCAGCAATGATCATCTTGGTCTGAGGAAGTCCTAGCTGGAGATGCTAAGTGGCAGCAATCCACCCCAGCATCAGTGAAATGAGGCCGCTATACATCATCCAAAACCAATCTGGACTACCTGTCAGGAAAAAAAACAGAAATTGCATAGTTCTTGGTGAGTTAGATGCAAACCAGAAAGACTAGCACCCATTATGGGACATCTAGAAAAGGAGTGTGATCATGAATTAACTAGAAATCAAGTCTAAAAATGATTTAAAAATATTAAAGACATGTTGATGGTATCTATTATACTTAGAAGATAAAATTTTAAAAATATTTATTTCCTTTCTTTGACATTGCAATTTTGCCTTTCTGTGTACTAATGCTGAGCATAAAAGTAATTTATAGACATCAATTAAAGGTCACAGCTCTGGAGTGAAACTTTATAACATAAACAAGAAAAGTGTTCATAACTCTTAAACATGATAGCATCAATTCTAAATTGATACTTTTTCACCACCCATCTGCTCAACTTCAGGAACGGGTGATATAAAGTTTAACCATCTCAAGTACGTAGGAACTCCCAAGCTTGCAAAAGATCATCACAATGAAAAAGGACATACAGATGTCCAGAGACTAACATCAACACCCACAGATAATATTCAAACAGTATGATTTTATAGCAATTTGCAAATATATACAAATATTTGGATTCATTTTTGTAATATTCAATTTAGCAGCACATGTATAAATAGATTCATTTTAATATTTAAAAATTCTAATTAAGTAGCATTAGTTTCACCAATCAAATTTTAATGCAAACATTATTTCTGTGTAATTACATTATCTGTCAACATCTAATGTTGATGTAGTGTTGGTACTACCTCCAGCACAATACAGATAATAAAGAGAAAATTATCTTATCTACAAAGAATCTACAATCTAACATGGAAAATATGAATCGAAGATTAGAAATTCAAGCCCTAAATCACAAAAGCATCATCAAAGGAAAATTGGAAATGTACTTAAATGTCAGTGCTAATAGCAAGGGGTAAGTTTCTGCCTTTCCATACAGCAAAAACCAAAAATGATTACAAAAGCATTTATCGGTATTAAATTTACAAAGTGAAAAGACATAAAGGAAGGGAAATAAACATTAAAGAGGCAAGGGAAAATAGACTTTGTCAATTAACAAACTAACTAAATAAGTAACTAAACATGCACATTTGTACTTGGAATCAAGAACCAAAACAGATTTTGTAATCATCAGTCATTAGTAATGTATATTTAAATATAATAAAAAGGCTGTTCTAACTGTTAAAAAATTTGGGTTGATAAAAATGTTCTATTTATGCCTTATATGATTCACAACTTTAAAGAATCATATCACTACAAATGACATTTAATAAAAATTTATCTGAGCATATTTGACTGTTCTTGCTAAGCTCAGTTTCTTAATGTCATTATAAACACCAACTGTTGTCAGTCTTCCTCAGCACTTTCACAAGAACACGCTCATTATAGAGTACATACAAGAACATGTGTATTAAATAGTCTGCTTGACAATCGATAATTTCATGTGTTAATATTATAACTTTTTACTTTTCCTACTTAGAAAAATTAATGGCTTGCCAAAATAAGCATTAGCTTTATAAAAAATTTGCATATATTTACAAGTACAGAATTATACTGTTTGCAAAGATAATACAGTTACCATATATTCTACACACAATTTCCACTATTAATAATGTTTTACATTAGTATGATACATTTGTTATAATTAATGAACCAATATTGATGCATTATTATTAATAAAGTCTATACTTTCTCATATTTCCTTAGTTCTTATCTAATGTCCTTTTTCTGTTCCAGGGCCTCATCTAGTATTTCATATTAATTTAGTTGTCATGACTCCTTAGGCTCCTAGTAGTTACAACCATTTCTCAGAATTATATTATTTTTGATGACCTATACGGTTTTTAAAACTCCTAGCCAGGCAAGTTGTAGAATAATCTTGTATTGGAATTTGTTCTTTTTTTTTTTTTTTTTTTTTTTTTTTTTTTTTTTTTTTTTTTTTTTTTTTTTTTT
>PVJL010010100.1:0-16212 GCA_004026885.1 Lyroderma lyra | reverse complement strand
GTAAGATGCTATTTTCTTTACATCATATCGAGGAAACATATACTGTCAGCAAGACTTGTCCATTTTATTAATCCTTCTTACATAATATGTGCTCTATTCATGCTAAACACTACAGAAAATAATGATGGCCTAACCCCAAACATACCGGCACATGCTGAGTGGGGAATCTGCACTTCCACATTGTCAAGGTTATGAGATACCTCACTACTCCCATTGGTATGGTATCCGAGAAGGCAAAGCAGGGAGTCGAGACTTTAATCTCCACAGGCCAGTAACAGCCTCTGACACCAGCAGTCAGTGAAGATACATCAGAACGCCTACACTACTACCCCCACTCAGCAGAAGCAAAGGTGTCCCCCCCACTTATGGCTCGGGTGACATGAGAAGAGAACTACTGTAGAGTCAAGACACTTATCATCTTTAGGCAGTAATAAGAATTTCTCATCTTGGGTCCTAAAGAAGACCAAATGGAAAACATGAATTTTTACCTCCACCTGCCAATTAAATGCAGTTCTCTCCTTCTCCTGTTGGAGCAGTATCAGAAAGCCAACTAAAAGAGAAAATTTAAATAAGATTCAGAGTTTCATAACAATATATAAAAAAATCTACATTCAACCCAAAACAGATATATCTCAAACTGATTGAAAAATGGCAATTTATAGCTGTCAACACTCAGATAACAGATATTATAGAATTACTTAACATGAATTTGAAAGCTGTTTTATCAATTTGCTTTAAGAGAAGCAATTATAAACATGCTTGAAACATATTTTTAAAAATACAAAGCCATAGCAAACAAAAGAATTCTAAGCAAAAAATAATTATAGATATAAAGAAGAACCAAATGGAAATTTTAGAAATAAAATAAAACACAACAAACAAATTGAAAAGGTCAATGAACTCAGGAAAGTATGAGTGAACTAGGAAAAAGAACAACAGAAATTACTCAACCTCATCAACAGAAAAATATAGGCAGAAAAAAAAACATAAATAAAGGCTTAGGGGATATGGGACTAATATATATATATATAAAATTCATTTTATCAGAATCCCAGAAACAGAAGAGATAGGAAAAGAGCTATAAAAAGTATAGGATAAAATTTTTCTGTATTTGGCAAGAGATATAAACCAACAGATTTTACAAACTAAGCAAACACAAACAGCATAAACCAAATTAAACCCATGCCAAGATACATCAAAAACAACTTTAAAAGCAGCAAGAGAAAACAACAGCATATTTATATGGGAAACACATTTTGAAAGACAGCAGATTTCTCATCAGAAACCATGAAGAACAGAAGGAAATGCAGAGTATATTTCAAATGTTAAAAGAGAAAAAAAAAAAATCAACTCAGAAGCCTATACTCAGTGAAGATATTCTTTAGAAATAAAAAAAAAGAAATTCTCAGGTAAAGAAAAATTTAAAAAATCTGTTGCCAGCAGATGCGATAATCTAAAGGAATTTTGAAATTTCTCTAAACATAATGGTAAAAATAAAAGAAGAAAACCTGGAACATCATAAAGGTAGAAAGAGCAAAAATACAATAGGCTTTGCACTTTTTTTATGTTTTCTAAATCATATTTTATGGTTATATCATTGATATGTATCTAAATACCTATAGAAGAAACATTTAATATTGTAAATAAAAGAGGACAGAAGGACATAATGGAAATAAGGTTTCTATACTTCTTTTGAGCTGATAAATAATTAAACCAATGGACCGAAAATTTAGAAATGAATAGCATAATATTTAGAGTAACAACTAAATGAACTATAAAAATATGTTGAATAAAATATAAATAAATCAAACTAAAATTTTTAAAAAGTTAAAGAATGAAAAATCAGACATACAAAATAAAATAAAATCAAAGACATGTTCTGTGTATCAATAATTGCATTAATGTAAATGAGCCAAATGCACCAATAAAAAAGCATATGGGAAAAATATATCATCCATTTATGTTTCAACAGAAACTCTCTTTAAATATACCAATATTGCCAAATTGAAATGAAAATAAAAAGGATAAAAAAGAATATATTATGCAAACACTAATCAAAAGAAACAGAAGTGACTATATTAATATCTGATAATATGGACTTCAGAACAAAGAAAATCACCTGAAGGTCTATTTACAAAGAATCAACTTACCAAAAAGGCACTGCAATCCTAAACATGTATACACAAACAATGGAGTTATAAAACATGTGAAGCAAAAATTTATAGAACTGAAATGACAAATAAAAAGTTCCACAATTAAAATTGGAGATTTTAACACTTTTCTCTTAATTTATGACAATTAGACTGAAACTACACAAGGATATTGAAGAATTCAGCAACATAATCAATAGGATTTGATCAACATTTATAGAACACAACTCATAACAATAACAGAAAACACATTTTTTAAGGTTCCCATGGAACATATACAAAGACAGATCATATCTTAGGTCATAAAACATTTCTCAATAAATTTAAAAATAAATATTGCACAGTTTTTTTCACTACAATGATTAAGTGGAAAATCAATAACAGAAAGATAATAAAAATATCTCTAAACACTTAGAAACTAAATAACACACTTTTCAGTCATCAATAGGTCAAAGGAGTCTTAAAGAAAATCAATAAATACATTGAACTAAATAAACATGAAAATACAACATATCAATATTTGTAAGATATAGCTAACACTGTGCTGAAATAGAAATCTGTGGTTCTACATATATACATTAGAAAAGAGACAAAGTCTCAACTAAGTAATCTAACCTCACGTCTCAAGGACCTAGAATAAGAAGAGCAAAATATCGTATTTTGCCATTTATTATCCAATGCATATCTTTTTGCCCAAATCTGCTAGGAAAAAATAAGGATGCACATTATACATGTGTAGTATTACTTCCCTATCAATATAAATGTTTTTAATTCTTTATTTATGTTTATGAGTTACAAGTATAACTCTAGAAAGCAATAACAATGTCCATATGCAAAATAATACCCTGGAATATGATAATCAGTTTGCAACCTCTTGATGTGTAAGTAAACAAGCTTTTTAAGGCCCTAATGAAGAAAAAATGGACATCACAGATATAGTCAGCTGGTAATGATTTAACACCTATAGGTAGAATCAAGAAAGCATCCATTACCCAGGTTTGAATTCTAAGATCATAAAGTGGTATCAAGAAGGAAGTCATTGAGAAATCGTTTAAAGAATGCAGCATCAGCAATGTGATGGATAAACTAAGAATGACGAAGTTTACTGGAATGAGGAAAGTGACTTTTCAGAAGACACTGGTAATGTAGAAATTAAAGAAGATGATACTTCTGATATTGATAGTGATGAAGAGTTTTTGGCCTTCTATGATGCATAAATATATCTGCACATAAAATTTCTTGTACCTTGTACCTGTTCTTCTGTTTTGTAATTATTTGTTACATAAATTTTTTTCTATCATAATATGTCAAAGATTAAATGCTAAAATTTCTTTATAATACAAAAAATAAGTAACTAAATATAAACAAATAAAAATTTAAATTAAAAAATTAAACCAAAAGATATTTTTCTCTGAAAGATTGCCCCAAAAACATAGGTGTGCATTATACATGGGAAAATATGGTAAACACAAAACAAATAAGAAGAAAATAATAAAAATAACAAAATAGACATCTATAAAATTTTAAACTGAAAGCAATGATAAAAATTAATGAAATGACCCGATTCTGTCAATATATTAATAAAATTGACAAATTTGTACAAAATTGAAAAAAGTAATATCTGGTATGAAACAGGGGTTATCACTATGGACCAGAAGGCATCCAAATATAATAATAGAATGCTATGAACAACTCTGCAAACATATTTTGGAAACTTAGTTGAAATGAACCAATTCCTCAAAAACACAGACTGAAACAAGTCATTCAATGTGAAGTAGACAATTTGAAAAGTCCTATAGATTTATAATTTATAAATTTCCTCAAAAGAAATCTTTTTTTTTTTTCTTATGTGGGTAGCTCCCTGGCTGGGAATCGAACCCAGACCACAGTGCTGACGGCACTGAAGCCTTAAGCCACTACACCACCAGGGAACTCCCAAAAGAAATCTTTAGTTCCAGGTGGTTTCACCAAAGAATTCTACCAAATATTTAAAAATATTAATATCTATTTCATGCATTTGCTTCCATAAAAGGGAAAGAACATTTTGTATTTCATTATTTTTATCCTAATAATGAAACCAAAGACAAACCAAATATACATATATTACTATAGACCAATAACCCTCATGAACACATATATAAAAATCCTCATGAGGGAGTTCCCTGGTGGTGTAGTGACTTAAGGCTTTGGCACTGGTGCTGTCAGTGCTGCAGCCTGGGTTCGATTCCCAGCCAGGGAGCTAGCTACCCACATACCAAAAAGCAAAAAAAAAAAAAAAAAAAAAATCCTCATGAAAACATAATGCACAGAACTCTACAACATAAAAATTATGATCAATTGGAGTTTATTCCAAATATGTAATGCAGTTCTAATATTCAAAACTTAATGTAATCTGCCATATTTATAGGTTGATGATGAAAAATCACCCAATTATTATCAGGTGATACAGAAAAGCATCTGACATAATTAAAAACTCATACACAATGATAACATTCAGCAAAATAGAGAAAGGAGCATTCTCAACTTCATAAGAGCAGCTACACAAATTCTATATTGTAAAAGTGTCATAATTGATAAGCTTTGTAGGACAGGATCCAAGATGGTGAATTAGATAAACATTGTACCTGATTCCTTCCATGAACACATTAAAATTACAGCTAAAAAATGGACACTAAACTATAGAACAATCAATATGCATAATCATCTATAGTCTAGCTGAACAGAAGTTTTATGACTAAGGATATAAGGAAGAAGCCACATCAAAACTGGTAGGAGAGGAGGAGATGCAAAATAGCCTGTCTCCAAACGTTTGAGTGGTAGTTGAAAATCAAAAGGAAAATCTTGGCTGTGGACATTCCTCCTGGAGGAGCAAGGGACCCTAGCTCTACAAGAGGCTCCCCAGTCCAGAGCAGTGGTGTCTGAAAGAAGAGCCCTCACAACTGGCTGTAAAAAACAGTGGGGATTTCAACTATCTGGGTGGGACAGAGGCTACAGGAAATCCAGATGTCCTACTAAAGTGCCCATGCACAAACTCACTCACCCTGAGCTCCAACAGGACAGTGATAGGCAGGTGGCATATTTCCTGTGCTGAGCCCTCCCTCCACACCCATGACCAAATCTGAATATGAATTGGTCTGTCTAGTGAGCTCTACTGGGACCCTGTCTCACCTAGCTGCCCAAATATCAGAGGAACTTTCTCATCAAGCTGCCAGCCTGGTCCACATTGTAATCTTTTTTGAAAAACTATCAGAGTCCTTGGGCCCCAGGTGCATGGTGACTCAGTGTGTTCTGAGACTTCCACTGAGTGGATCCAGGCTCAGTACTGGCATCAAACCAGAATCCAATTAGGGACCACAACTCTTTCCACTGTAGTGACTTTAAGACCCTGCCTCACCCTACTTGCATACCACACAATATTATATCAGTGGCTGAACTTCAAAACAGCTGGGTGTCCTGGCTTTTTGCAGAGCTACTGTAGGCCTGGTACTGGTGGTAGACATTCTCGGTCCACTGCGGGCCTCTCCCATAAGCCTCCAGGTTCAGCACAGGCAGTGAACAACTGCAGATCACTTTATACCTCCTACCAGGTAGTCCCTGGTTGGTTATGGACAATGGGTGACCCAGGCCTGCATCAAAGCTTCTCCCTAGAGGCCACAGAACCAACGTACTTGGAGGTTGGCTTCAGACCATAGCAGAGCACTGCCCAACAATTCCCATGAACAGCACACACAAAGGGTGGTACAAACAGGCACAGAGCCTACTTAGGGAGAATCCACTCAGTGGGGAATGGCTCCTGCTCAGCAGGTCGTAATCTGAGGATGTGCCCAAACTACACAGTCAGCCAGCCTGAGACTTAGTTCCATCTACTGACATGACAATAGGAATCAAGGCTCAACAATAACAGGAGGGCACACACGACCCACACAAGGAACATTACTGGAGCATCCAGAGCAGCTGACCAGGGAGACTGCCAACAGGTACCACAGGACACCTACTATATAAAGTTACTCAACCAAGAAAGAGAGACATAAAATATTTACCTAATACATAGAAAGAAACACAGAGAGGCAGCCAAAATAAGAAAACTAAGAAATATATCATAAAGAATAGAGTAAGAGAAAACTTCAGTAAAAGAACTAAATGAAATGGAGGCAAGCGATCTACCAAATACAGAGTTCAAAAACAATGTTTATAAAAATGCTCAAGGAACTTAGTGAGAACTTCAACAAAGAGAGAGCAAGCATGAATAAGGACACAGAAACCATAAAAAAGAGCTATTCATAAATGAAAAATACAATAACTGAAATAAAGACTGCACTAGAAGTAATCACCAGAAGACTAAAGGAATCAGCAATTTGAAAGACACAATCAGAATATCAAAAAGGAAAAAAAAATGAGGATAACTTAAAAGACCTCTGGGACAACATCAAGTCTAACAACACTGCATTGTAGGGTACCAGAGGAAAAGAAAAAAAGCAAGCGATTGAGAAATTATTTGAAAAAATAATGACTGAAAACTTTCCTAACCTGGAGAAGGAAATAGACATACAAATCTAGGGAAACATAAAGAGTCCCAAACAAGATAAACCCAAACAGGCCCCAAACATGACATATCATAATTAAAATGGCAAAGGTTAAAGACAAAGAGATAATTCTAAAAGCAGCAAGAAAAATGCAACCAGTAATTTATATGAGAGTTCCCATAAGACTGTCAGCAGATTTCTCAACAGAAACATTGCAGGCCAGAAGGGATTGGCAGAAAATATTCAACATAATGAAGAGCAAGGCCCTACAACCAAAAGTCCTCTACTCAGCAAGTTTATCATTTAAAAACTGAAGGAGGGATAAAGAGCTTCCCAGATAAGAAAAAGCTAACCACTAAACCAGCATTACAAGAAGTGTTAGTGGGGTTTTTTAAGATGGAAAAAATAGGTCAAAGTTATGAATAATAAAATTGCAATAGCTACATATTTATCAAGCACTTTCAATGTAAATGTATTAAATTCTCTAATTAAAAGATGTAGGAGGGTTGAATGGAAATGAAAATTAAACCCTTACACATGTTGCCAACAAGAGACTCACTTCAGATTTAAAGACACACATAGACAGAAAGTAAAATGATGGAAAAATAATAGTTCATGAAAATGGAAACAAAACAAAACAAAACAAATGCTTAGGATAGCGATACTTGTAGCAGACAGGATAGACTTTAAAACCAAAGCTATACCAAGAGACAAAGAAGTACCCAGTAATCCCACCTCTATGTATTTATTACAAGAAACTCAAAATGCTACTTCAAGGTGTCATGTGCATCCATATGTTCATTGCACCATTGTTTACAATGGTCAAGATGTGGAGGCAACCTGCATGTCTGTCCGTGAAAAAGTGGAGAAAGAGGAGGTGGTATATATATGCAATAGAATATTGTTTAGTCCTGGAAGTGAATGGGTTCTTGCTATTTGCAGTGGCATGGATGGACCTGGAGGGTATTGTGCTGAGTAGAGTGTCAGATGGAGAAACACAGTGGAATGTGATTTCTCTTACATATCGAATCTAAGAAACAAACAAAACAGAAACAAACTCATTGATATAGAAAACATTTTGATCATTATTAGCTAAGAGGGGGCTCGGAGGTATAGGTAGACATTCTTGTCTACATGAAAATAAAGACCACATTAGTGGCTCTTTGCTGTATCCATTGAGAGAATGAAGACCATTCTCAGGAGTCAAACTGTGGACATCGCAGAAAACATGGACATCACTCTGAAGGGAAACACAGTGACTGTGAAGAGCCCCAGAGGCATCCTGAGGAGGAACTTCAGTCATATCAATGTAGAACTCAGTCTCCTTGGAAAGAAAAGGAAGAGGTTCTGGGCTGACAAATGGTAGGGAGATAGAAAAGAACTGGCTACTGTTCGCACTGTCTATAATCAAGGGCGCTACATTGGGCTTTCATTACAAGATGAGGTCGGTGTACACGCACTTCCTCATCAAAGTTGTTACTCAAGAGAATGGTTCTCTTGTTGAAATCCAAAATTTCTTGGGTGAACAATACACCTGCAGGCTTTGGATGAAGTCAGGTATTCCTTGTTCAGTATCTCAAGCCCAGAAAGATGAGTTAATTCTTGAAGGAAATTATATTGAACTTATATCAAATTTAGTTACTTTGATTCAACAAGTCACAACAGTTAAAAGCAAGGATATCAGAAAAATTTTGAATGGTATTTATGTTTATGAAAAAAGAACAGTTTCATCAGGCTGATTAATAAAATCTAAGTTATCTAGTTACAGAAATGCCAAGATATTGAGTGATTTCTCAGACTTATTTGTGAGATTTTAAAGATGCAATAAAAGTCATGATGTGAAAAACAAAAAAGCACATTAGCAGTTACTATGGGTCAGGAGGGGTGGCAGTAAGACTACGTTAGCTATAAAAAGGCAACATTAGAGATCCTTGTGGTGATGAAAATGTTCTATTTCTGAATTTGAATATCCTGGTTGTGTTACTGTATTGCACTTTTGCAAGGTGTTACCATAGAGAAAACGTGAATAAAGGTAACGTGGAAACTCTCTGTGTTATTGTACAACTATATGCCAATCTATAATACAATTACCATAAAATAACAAGCTTAATTAAAGATATTTATCCTTATTAGTATTTAGTTCTATAAGTTTTTACAAATACATACTTGTACAGTTCTATAACCTTCACTAGGATATAGAATAATATACTCACCCTTAAAATGTTTTCATGTCACTTTGTTATCAGCTTATTTCTCCAACTGCAGCCCATGACAACCATGGATTTGTTTTCTGTTCTATATTTTTCCTATTCCAGAATATCCTAATATCTTCTAAATTAAATTGAATCACGTAATGTATATTGCATTTTATTTCTGGCTTTTATTTAACTTTCTCTCTCTCTCTCTCTCTCTCTCTCTCTCTCTCTCTCTCTGTAGCAGCATTTAGATAACTACTTTAGCTTTTCATTACATCCTACACAATTAAGCAGTATCTTAGGTTTGTTTGCGGTCATTACATAACACATTTTTATTTCAAATAGTAACTGAGCATATTCACTAGCAGCTGGATTTTAATGATATGCATTATTTTAGAATCATCAAAATACAACAGTGTGGCTTCTAATCAATGCTAAATACACTACTGACAGCAGTTGCTCTTCACTAGGCGGCAGCCATGGAAGGAAAAGAGGATCCGGTGCAGTGGGAGATTCACCAAGACTGGGAAAACCGGCAGTACATTGAGGTCATCACCAGCAGCACCAAGAAAATCACAGACTTTCTCAACTCCTTCAGCATGTCTCATCGTTCAAGACTTGCAACCCTAAACGAGAAATTGACAGCTCTTGAACGGAGAATACAGTACATTGAAGCACAGGTGACAAAAAGTGAGACCCTCACCTAGAACTGTGCCAGGTTGTTTCTGGGAAGTTGCTTTACAGAACACAGGCCTACGTGGGAAAGGCCCCAGCAGCCTTTAGCTCTTCCCTGTCTCCTTAAAGAGCACTGGGGCTTATTCTTGTATTTCTTTCTTCAAAAATGTGGTCTTTGGGCTCTGCCATATACATCTGGCAGTGTGTTGTGGCATGTGGGAAAAAGTCCAGGGGAACTCCGGGAATCAGTTAGCTTTTGTAGAACTACTTGTCAATATAATTGAGGCAGTCAGAGCCAAAAGCGTGGGACTCTTTATTAAGGTCCTCCCTACCCCCCTCTCTCTCTCTTAGACTTTCCTTATAGCTCTCAGAGCCTCTGCACTGATTCTGTAATCAGTCTCTGTATCTTTGGCATCTTTGTTGTGGGGCGGGAGACAGTACTGACTGAGACACACATACCCTGGTAAGGTGGCTGCCAGACGATCTCGCAGCTAACCCACCAATTTTTTTGTCCTGGGAGAGGTCACAGCCAGGCCCCCATTGGGCTTGAAGGGACATTTTCAGGGTTGTTTGTTTGTTTTCTGTCACTTGGACTGGCTTTGCCTCTCCCATTTCCCTAATAAACCCCTTGATAGTTCTTTATATATAAATATGTCATTCTCCTTCATTCTTAAAAATCCAACCTTGAAATTTTAGGCTTGACTTTGACAAGTAGCTAAATAACATTATTTTACATATCCTAAGTCATACTTAATAGAAGACTGATGTCTGATAAATGAACCTTCTGTGTCTACCTTTTTTGAAGACACATTTGTAAAAGTTGCTTAAAAACCACTTTGCTATTTACACATCCAATGTCTTTTTCTACTTCTTATGTCCTGTTTATTTGGAGATATAGACGTTTACAGTCAATGTTCTTAATCAGTCTGTTACAAAAATTAATTTTCAAATATGTGATTTTAATCAAGAGTAGAGTATAAATTGATCCTCAAGTGTATCTGATGACCTTATCTGAATTGCATGAGATTTAGTTTCTAATTCAGTATTGCCAGCATTCAGCACTGCCTTAAATAAAATGGTAGTGCCCCATCACTAGTAGATGATGTTTTTAACACTTTGACATATAAAATATTCCTGTTTGTTGTTAAATTAAATTTATTTTAAGTTATTTTTCATATATTCAAATGCATTCAATTTACCTTGATGGAATTTACTAAGCATCAAAATATTTGCTATGAAAAGTGGCTGGAGAAATAAAGATAAAGGACTCAGTGTCTGTCTTCAAAAAGCTCACAGTCCAATAAAAAAGAAAAACAATTTACTGTATTTTCTAGAGAGTGGCAGATGTTTCCAGTGTCACTCACATAACACAAAGAAAGGACTTCCAACACAATATGCTGTCACAGGTTATGGGTCTGATAACCCTACACTGGAACTTGACTCACAATAAATATAAGAAAAATTGTTTTATGAAATAAAGGAGAACATGCGCATGATGGGGATTTTAAATGGCTGGATTACAGAATGTTGAGGGGATAGAAGGAACTTGAAAAATAGGAGGGATGGTGCTATATGAATACATAGCATTTGAAAGATGCATTGAAGGCCTAGTAAGTTTGGTGAATATTATTTTGATTTGACTACAAATTTCATTGCAGTCAATTTCTTTCTTTCTCTCTTTCTTCCTTGTTTCCTTCCTTCCTTTCTTTTGTTTTTTTCTTTTGCATCAGGACTTGAGAGCCTAGGCACACAAAGAAAGATGATGGATGATAAGAAAGTAGTGAGAGTTTTTATGTTATTTAGCTGGCTAATTGGTTAACTAGAAAGATACGTTGTAAATCTTACTACATGAGGTCAGTCTCATGAGGTGGGAGTTGGAGTTGGAGATTTATCATCTTTTTAATAAAAATATTCTTTTAAGACTGTCAACCTTTATATGTTTTAGAAACGCACTGTCCATAATTTTTTTTTCGGTACCTCCCTGGCTGGGACTCGAACCCAGGCCGTGGCGTTGAGAGCACCGAAGCCTTAGCCACCACACCACCAGGGAACTCCCTAGTCCATAATATTTACATCACTAGGGAAAATGCAAAGATCTCTGGTTAGCTCTAGAAAGAGTCCACTTTCATCAATTCCAAGATATGGTGACACCTCAATAATCTAACACAAATACTAGAGATAAAGCAGAACTAATTCAGGCTTCCTTTGGAAAACTGGAATTGAACAGAAAGAAGAGGCAGAGTATAGAAAACAATAAAACCTAAAGTCAGATACATGAAAGAAACAAAAATGTAAAGTGGATAGTACAAAATAGAAATTACTATCTGCTGCAAATATCAGAACTGACAATAGAGAAAATCCTATTTGAAAATCCAGTTTTAGAAATATTTTTGATATTGTTTTATTGTGTTTTGCACTATTTTTGAAGAATGAACAGAAGTAAAATATATGGGTAGAAGAAAATTTGAAGGGGTTAGCATTCTGTATAACAAAACATGACAGAATCAAGCATATGTTACTGCTACCTGCAATTATTTTAATACAAAATATCTTCTCTCTGAATAAATTTAATCCAGAGAATGCAAGCATAAATAAAGTTTAAGGGCTAGGGAATAATTTCTGATAGATGATTTTAATTTTATAAATTCTTATCGAGCATGAGAAATTGTAAACTTTGGTTTCTAGCATAATTAGAGAACTATTTTCTCCTTAATAAACTGATTGTATGAAAAACTGATTTTATATATTGGATAGGCAAGTGCAATTTTCAGAGGATCAGAACTTAATAAATAGGAAATTTTAATAACAAAATAACCCAGTGCTTAATTAAACCATTTAATGATTCAGAAGACACTCTCTATCCTAGACTGCTTCATGTTCATTATCATGGATATCAATTAATATTGTACTGGAAAACTACAGGAAAAATAGCCCATAGAGGTTTCAATTGGGAAGATATTAGCTAAACCACATCTTCTTGCAAAATTTGTTAGATGGCATACTGAAGGTAAAAAGCAACTTCAAGATTTAAATTATCTACATCTCTTCTATAATCATTTAAACCACTGATTGTATCCTGCCATATTGTAAATGATTAATTACACAAGGGTCTTCTCTTCTTGACCCCATGCTCCTTAATGATGAGTACTTCTTATTTATCTCTGGGCCTAACAATGAACTTCAAATATGAGTTCTTAATTAGTCTGTTGACCTCAGCTGAGTAGCAAAAGTCAAATAAACTATGCATTGGACCTATTAATATGAAAGTGGGTGAAGGGACTTCTTAGGTGATACAATGCAAAACATCCCATTAATTTGTTTTATCTTCCGTAATATTGCTAAGTAACAAAACCAAGCATGGAACAAAACCAAGATATAAAGCTGATGATACTTCGTATGCAGCTGATAACTAGCATATCGAGAACTTGTGCCACCAAATGCCTGATCAAGCTTGGATCTAATGGAGGATTCAAGGTAATTTAAACCTGTGCAGTTGCATTTTATGTATGTATGCTACAGATAAAAGCTTCATCTAGAAAGCTCATGGTAAAATAACCCAGAAGCATAATGAAATGAAAAAATATGTAATAATAAATGTTCCTGCTTGCATCTACATTTTTACTATTAATTAATGTCTCTAGAAGTTTCCCAGGAGGTCTAATTAAAACATAAAGAGCATAATAAAATTGAAATGTTTTTATAGAAATTCATTTGTTTCTTAAAACACAAAAACTCTACAGAATAGTAAGTTACATGTAAAACACCATTAGGCATAGGTTCCTAGCATATATTAGCCAAGGGTAAGAAGGGGCTTGTCATTATTTTGGCAGGTGCATGATGGGTTTCAAATTCAGGTCTAAATATACTTTAATAATTAGTAATTTAGCCATTATTTAGAAAAACAAATGAAAGGATGACAATTATTATGACTCTTGAAAATATTTGAGTTTAATTTGGAGCAATATGAATTCTTGAACCACTTTGGCATTTGTTATTAATAATAATTACAATTATGGCAGTAATAGTAAGCATTCTATAGCTGTGGAAACCAAAGTGCTGACACATCCATCTTACACTTGATTCTCATAATGTGTAATCCATGTAATAAGCCTGTAAGAACACATCCTGACCATTTTACACAACTCAGAAGGGCAGGCATAGGGGCTGCAAGCTCTGAACCCTGAAGCAAAGATCAATTTGTCCATACTCAGTATAAAAATTTCTTTGCGACTTCTCTGTACTCCCAAAGGAAGAGAGTAAAGCATTAACATTGCATCTTATGAAGGGGAGATAATGTTTTTTTGAGTTAGTTGCCATTTCTACCAAAAAACCTCTGACTACACTACTTTGTTCTCATTATTTACTTAGAATTATTTGTTTTCTTTCCTCCTTTTCCTCCTCTTAGTCTCCCATTCCTTTGTTATTTAATTAACTCATGAAAAAATAATCTTGGGTACCAAGTATGTGCTAGACATATGTTTAGGTGTCACCATAATAGTAGTGAAGTTACTATTCAAAGAAATTTATACTTCACATTGGAAATTAATATTTATATTCATTTTTCTCCAAATAAAAGCTCCAAAAATGCTATATTTTCATAATCCTAAATATATAAAGTATTCTATTTAATTTATATTTTTGTATGAGAAATATTTTAATTGGCAGTTTAAACTTTGTGAGTCCATGTGTTTTAATATATTTGCACAATGAAAATAAATAAATTGGGCATTACTGTTGTCCAATATCTTTCTCTTTTTTTAATTCATTTTTATTGTTAGACTTATTGGGGTGACATCTGTTAGCAAGGATTACATAGGTTTCAGGCATACAATTCTACAGTGCATTGTCAACTTGATGTATAATAAGTTCACCACCTAATATGACTTCTCTTTCCATCACCTTATATTTAGCTTCTCCTCCCTCCTCTCCCACCCCCTCCCCTTTCTCCCCTCCCTGACCCACTAGTCCCCAAGTAAACATTAAACTATTGATTGAGTCCACGGGTTGTTTGTTTCTTCATTTCTTTTTTCTTTGCTTTCAGCTTTATATTCCGCATGAGTGAAGTCATACAGTTCTTTGTTTTTTCTGTCTGGCTTATTTCACTAAGCATGATGCTCTCCAGGTCCATCCATTTTGTTGCAAATGGCAATATTTCATCTTTTCTTATAGGTGAGTAATATTCCATTGTGTGTATGTACCACAGCTCCCTTATCCAGTCATCTGTCGCAGGGACCTTTGGTTGTTTCCATGTTTTGGCCACTGTGAACAGTGCTGCGATGAACATTGGGGTACATAAGTCTTTGCGGACAAAGGTTTTCACGTCTTTTGGGTAGATCCCCAGAAGGGGGATTGCTGGGTCATATGGTAACTCCATTCCCAACTTTCTGAGGAACCTCCACACTGTCTTCCACAGTGGTTGTACCAGTTTGCACTCCCACCAGCAGTGTACCAGAGTTCCTTTTTCTCCACATCCTCTCCAGCACTTGTTATTCCTTGTCTTGTTGATAACAGCCATTCTGACAGGTGTGAGGTGGTATCTCGTTGTGGTTTTGATTTGCATTTCCCTGAGAGCTAATGAGCATGAGCACTTTTTCATATGCCTGCTGGCCATTTGTATTTCTTCATGGGAGAAGTGTCTGTTTAGTTCTTCTGCCCACTTTTCAATTGGGTTGTTGTTTTTTTGTTGTTAAGTCTTATTAGTTCTTTATATATTTTAGATATTAGACCCTTATCTGATGCGTTATTTGCAAATATTTTCTCACATTCAGTTGACTGTCTCTTTGCCTAGTTGATGGTTTCTTTTGCTGTGCAGAAGTTTTTTAGTTTGATATAGTCCCATTCATTTATTTTTGCTTTTATTTCCCTTGCCTTTGAGGTCAGGTTCATGAAGTCTTCCCTGAGTATTAGGTCTATAAGTTTAGTACCAAAGTTTTCTTGTATACAGTTTATTGTTGCAGGTCTTACATGAAGGTCTTTAATCCATTTTGAGTTAATTTTTGTATATGGAGAGAGTTCATAGCTCAGGTTCATTCTTTTGCATATGTTTTTCCAGTTTTCCCAGCACCACCTTCTAAAGAGGCTGTCTTTTCCCCATTGTATGATTTTTGCTGCTTTATCGAAAATTATTTGTCCATATATTTGTGGGTTTATTTCTGGGTTTTCAGTTCTATTCCATTGGTCTCTATTTCTGTTCTTCTGCCAGTACCAAACTGTTTTGACTATTGATGCTTTGTAATATAAATAGAAGTCAGGAAGTGTAATGCCACCAGCCTTATTCTTTTTATGTAGTATTGCTTTGGTAATTTGAGGTCTTTTATGGTTCCATATAAATCTAATAATTCTTGTATCTATTTCACGAAAGTATGTTTGTGGGATTTTGATGGGTATTGCATTAAATCTGTAGATTGCTTTGAGCAGAATGGCCATTTTAACAATGTTAAGTCTTCTTATCCACGAACAGGGGATATTTTTCCACCTCTTAAAGTCTGTTCCAATTTCTTTCAAAACTGTCTTATAGTTTTCTGTGTATAAGTCTGTCACATTCTTTGTTAATTCCCAGGTATTTCATTCTTTTTGTTGTGATAGCAAAAGAATTGACTCCCTTATTTCTTTTTCTGAGGATTCATTGTTTGTATAAAGGAATGTTGTTGATTTTTGTACATTGATTTT
>PVJL010010099.1:0-51866 GCA_004026885.1 Lyroderma lyra | reverse complement strand
TCGAACCCAGGCCGCAGCATTGACAGTGCCGAAGCCTTAGCCACTGCACCACCAGGGAACTCTAGTTTTCATTTTATTGATCTAATTGTAATTTATTATTAACCATTTAATTTCTTTTATAATTATGATTTTTATTGGAATACTAAACAAAATGCCAGTATGATTTTTGGGTAGGGAACTTCTTAAGCTGATTCTAAAATTTACCTAAGAAAAAATATGAACCAGAACAGCCAAGAAATACTTTAAAAACAAGCAAAATAAGAGGAAATCTTCTATATTATGACTTATGAATTAAAATAGATTTAAAATAGAGTGGTATTGGCATAGGAATAGATAAGTAGAATTAAAAGAATTACAGAAATGAATTTAGATATATGTGAGTTTAGATCATATTAAAAGAGACAGATGACTGGATAAAGAAGCTGTGGTACATATACACAATGGAATATTACTCAGCTGTAAGAAAAGATGAAATATTGTCATTTACGACAACATGGATGGACCTGGAGATCATCATGCTTAGTGAGATAAGCCAGACAGAAAAAACAAAGAACTGTATGACTTCACTCATATGCGGAATATAAAATTGAAAGCAACAAAGAGAAAAGAAATGAACAAACAAACAACTCATGGACACAATCAATATTTATTTGGGAACAAGGGGGTTAGGGAGGGGAGAAAGGGGAGTGGAGGGAGAGAAGGGAGGGGAAGCTAAATATAAGGTGATAGAAGTCACATTAGGTGGTGAATTTATTGTACAACAAGGTGACAATGCACTGTAGAATTGTATGCCTGAAACCTATGTAATTCTTGCTAACAGATGTCACCCCAATAAGTCTAACAATAAAAATGAACTAAAAAAAAAGTAAGACTATCAGTGAATTTGAAGACATAGTAATAGAGTATATCCAAAATGAAGCACAGAGAATAACATGATATAAAAAAATTAATAAAGTATCAGGGACCTATACAGACTAATTAATACACACCTGTATTTGTATTTCTAGGAGAAGAATGAAGAGAAGGGGGACAAAATATTTTTAAAATAATGGCTGAAAAATTTCCAAATTTATAGTTTTTCCAAGTGGAAAACTATAATACCACAACATGATACTACTAATATACCCAGTAAAAAATGCTAAAATTAAATAGATACTACTGAGTACTGGAAAAGATATAAATGGCCAGGAACTTCATACATTGTTGATGGGAATATAATATTATAACAATACTTTGGAAAACTGGCAATTTATAATAAAATTAAATGTTGTCTTACCATATGACCTAGCAATTCTACTCCTCCTTATTTTCCTAAGAAATACAAACTAATATCCACACAAAGACATGAAAACAAAAGTTCGTACCTTTATTTGTAATAGCCCCAAACTAGAAACAATCTAGTGAGTGGATAAAGTTGGTGGTATATTCATACAGTGAAATACTATTATCTCTGCAATAAAATGGAATGAACAACTAGTCGTAATATGGATGCATCTCAAAAACAACTTGCTGACCAAAAGAAGCCAGAAGAAAAGAGTACTTAACTATATAATTACATCTATTCAAAACTCTAAAGAAAAAATTTAAGCTGTTATGACAGAAAATAGATTACAGTTTGACTGGGGCCACTGTGGAATTGATTGTGATGGGACACAAGAATTTTGGAGGGTAATAAAAAAGTACTGCATCTCAATTTTGCAAGTAGATACATGGGTATATAAATTTGATTATATCAAAAGCAGCTATATTGTGACTTCCCCTACCCTCCACCCACCAGCTTTTTCTTTTTTTTCTTTTCAAGGTCAAGTCATCGGCTTTATGCATTGGCCCTTCTATCAGTTAGAACTCATAAAATGTTTTTTTTTTTTAGATTAAAAGGGTCACCATAAGCAAAGTTAAATATCTAGTGGTATACTGGGATAAGATATTTACAACACCTGTAACAGACAAAAAGCATTGATATAATGAATAAAAAAGAAAAATAACTCAATAGAAAAACAGACAAAGGATATGAACAGGCTAGTCACAGATAGGAGATATCATTCATATCAAGATATACAAAATAAGACTTTTTTTCTCTATGGAGACATAGAAGCCTGGAATTTTTTTTTATATTTTTAAAGGTCTACAATGATATATAACTCATAAGGGCTGTCACCTTGGGTAGGGGATACACGCACAAGGATTTGAAAGCATGGTCAAAAGGCTTTTTACTTTTATTTATAAAGTTCTAATTTTTCAAAAGGAAAATACATTTGGGTATTTTATAACAAAATTTAATTTAAGTGTGGGAGAAGAGGGAGGGGGTGGGAAAGGAAGGAGGGGGAGCCAAATACATGGTGATGGAAAGAGACGTAACACTGGGTGGTGAGCACACAACGCAACACGTAGACGGTGCGCCGTAGGATTGTCCACCTGGAACCTACGTAATTCTTGTTAACTAATTAAGTCTTAACGATAAAAAAACATTTCATTTAAAAGAGTCATTGGATTTAATAGTAAATACGCAATAGGTGAACTTAGCTATACATTTCATTGGAATGGATAAGTGAAGACAAAAATTAGATGGATTGAAAAATGAATAGGAGATGGAAAGAGAAGTCACATTAGGTGGTGACCTTATTATACCACAAGATGACAATGCACTGTGGAATTGTATGCCTGAAACCTATGTAATCCTTGCTAACAGATGTCACCCCAATAAGTCTAACAATAAAAATGAATTAAAAAAAAAAAGAAAGAAAAGTGAATAGGAGTTCAAGAGTGAGAGGTAGTGATTATAGACTATTATTCTGAGCAATCTAGACATGAAGGGACATGGGTGGTGGAAAATAATACATGGGACATTGGACCTAGGGAAGAGAATTTGCCATTATATAGGTTAAACACAGACATAGATTACAATATAGGAGAGAAGCAATAAATTGATAAAGTGAATTTCTTGGCACTAAACATTTAGGGACTATGTATGTTTGTCAAGAATATGATAGATTTAGAACATGGCTCTGCTTCTGGCCAACTGATTTCTCAGGTGTTTTATAATACCACTGTGAAAAGAATTTTAATGAAAAGCTTGTCTATATAATATTCTCAATATATCAATAATTTTTAACCAAGCATCCTTAACTTCATATTTTCATAGGGAAAAAAATGAGAAAAAGTTACCCTAATAGAAATTCCCATTGCCAGGGAAAATCCAGGAGGAAGTGGGAAATCACAGCAGCTGCACATGCCTCGATGAGGCACGGTCCCACGGCCAATCTCAAACTCCCTTCAAATCCTTCAAAGTCTGAAATACAAACATAGTCATAGTTAGACAAACTTATAATGGTCAGAAGGAAAATTATGTAAGCAAATGTTAAAATATAAAGTCTTTTTTTGAGTAATAAGCTTTTACTAAATTAAATATTCCTGATTGTTTGACTAGGCTTGAAATGTTAATATAGCTCATTTTATATGTCATCACTGATTGGATTATTAGGTGTTTCATATTTAAAAAAAAACACTTATATTTTAATTATTAAAAAATATCAATTTCTCTATGAATAAATAACTAGTTCTACCTTCCTTAATCTTCCAAGTAAATAGTATAATGAAAGTATAGGTTTATTTCCATCACTTAGCATTTAGAGATGAACTGTTTAACTCAATAATTACAAATAGAAAATATCAACACAAAGTGGGAGGGAGTAGGTGAGGAGGGAGGGGGAGTCAAATATGTGGAGATGGAAGGAGAACTCACACTGGGTGGTGAGCACACAGTGCAGCACACAGACGATGTATTGTAGAACTGTACACCTGGAACCTATGTCACTTTACTGACCAATGTCACCCCAATAAATTCAATTTAAAAAAGAAAATACCAACACAAGAAAAAAGAAAATCACTTAAAACTGAACAATTAATTAAATAAAAGGGAGAACTTTAAAATTTTCTTATTGGTTCAAACTTTCTACTGGATAATAAAATAAATGATCACTGCCTATAATTATATATGCTCCTGAGATATTACCACTAAACATTATATATTTGGCACATTTATTTGAGAAGCTGTTATATTCATAAATCTTTTAAAAGCCCCAATAGAATCATGATCTCTAGATAGTAATATTTTAGGAAATATTATAAATAAAAAATTAGCTTTTACAATAATGCAAAGATAATCAGGAACCTACTTCTGTAGGAAAAAATTCATGAAACAAAAATAATATTGGAATTCTTAATCTCTCTGGAAAAAATAATACAAAACAAAAGCAAAAATCTTTTATGGGTTGACCTTATCCTTGGTTAACTGAAAAGTAAATATTTCTCCATAGAAGAGCCATAGCTTCCCAATTACACAAATGGTGCACAAGGGACATTTATCTCTATGCAAATAATTAAAGGCTATCTCTAATGGAGATCTTACCTTAAGTGATTTCTTTTTATATCAGTAATAATGATGACAAGAAGTAGAGATTAAGGTGCCAATATTTCTGCAAAATTTTTGTTAATAATCTTAGTTTTGCTTAAAGACTTCATTTGAAACAGCTGTAACAAAAATTCTTCCCCTTTTCTACCAGCCTCTAATATTTAAAGTATCTTTACTCAAGGTATAATTGCAAATCTGCCTGTGGGTCAAGTCCACGCCCAGCTTGCATTAGGGTAACAGTAAGGGCGATGTGTCTTAAAGGTGAAGACCATGTGTTGCTAATATGGACACGCTTACTGAGAAATGGAACATTCCTGATGATAAAATCAGCCAGCAACCTCCCTTAAAAACAAAACAAAACAAAACAAAAAAACATGTGTAATTCAGTTCATTTTTCCAAGAGAGAAAACAGAAATGTTTGATTTCCTCTCTTCAAACACACTATGTCTTTCATTACTTTGGTGGAGGGCAATTTACATACAAGTAGAGGAGGCCACATAAGTAAAGAAATGACGTCTCAGTATGGTAGAGCAAGTAATCCAATGCTGCTGGAACACAGGGGGCAAGGATGGGAGTGGGAGAACAGGCAGGAGGGGTCAGATTGTGAATAGCTACACCCATCCAACACCTGTTTCGCCTAAGGCACCATGGGAAAGTTTAAGGCAGAAATGGCATAATGAGTCTTGCATTTTCTATGTGATAGTCTTGGTGAATTAGACAGACATAAAAATGAGGAGGGGCCAAATAAAAGCCTCTGCCTTAGTACATGTAATAGAAACAGCCTAAGGTAGGGCAAGAATAAAAGTTTTGGAGAGGAGGAAAAAAAGATTCAATGAATACTCAGGAGGTGCTGAAAGGGAGTTCTGGACATAGAAAGGGTGTTAGGATAGATGGGGACATTCTACCTATTGACAATATACTGAATATTTGGATGTATTTAATACTTAGAAGATATGAGACACCTCTGATAGAAGTTCTTCCACCAATTTTCCTCTGACCAGCTGGAGATTTATGTAATAATGGTGGATGAAAAAATAGGGCACAACACTGCTCAGGCAGGGCATGCCTCCATGAATACACATAGTGGAGAAAATAGCTTATTCAAAAACCATAAGAGTTTTTGGTGCCCTAGTCACTAATATTTGAATCTTATTATTGTATTTGAGAGTTAGATTATCTATGGAAAATTCAGTGTTTTCCAATTTTTTCCTTTTCTATACTACATTTAAAATTAGGTTAAAAAATGTTCTATTAAATAATAAAGCAACAAGAATCCCATATTGAGTAAATTATTTAAAAATATATTTTGAAAAATCTGTGTGTATAAAGAGAATATATATTTCTATAAATGACCTATATATACACACATATACAGTCCATACATATATAGAGAAGCTATATAAATCACATTACTCTAAATTATATCTACTCCAACTAGAATATGTTCATAATTTACATATAGTCAATAAAGAGAAATGAGAGCTAAATATACACTTACCAAAAAGAGGTAGAAGATGAGGCCCTGAAGGTATTCTAATGAGTTCCATAAATTTCCCCCAATTTTGGCACCAAAAAAGATAATTAACAGTCCAAATGTATTTTCCATAAGGAGACTGCCATGGCCTGAGATTAACCAAATTACCCAGCATAACATAAAAAGGAAAATTCCTGAAATATTAAAAAAAAAACCATATCTATATAGACATATATAGATGTAAATTCTATTTTATCAAATATCATATTAATAGAAAGTCCTATAGAGTGTAGATTAATGTTGCTTGCTAGTATAGTTGAAGAAATACACGTTTAACATATATTCCAAAATGCCTGTCAACTTATGGGACAAATTTTAAACAAAGTTTTTTATTTTAAAACTATATGAATCCTTTAAAGTGATAAATATTCCTCATAACATACTACATTTCTAAAATGCTATGGCAATATAATGAGATTTATTTAATTACTTAAAGTAGCTTTTCCATCAGGAATAAGATGATGCTTGGTTGTGATAAGAATTCTCAAATTTATTGAAGGTCGCAGTGGCAGGGTGCCAAATTTTTTAACAGGAGCAGAATAAGTCTTTGTATTGAAAGAATAACTCAGTTGATATTTGGTGTAAATTATTAAAGGGAGTAAGGGCCAAAAAGAAAGGAAACCTGGCCTCTGGGGGAATACAAAGTGTCTTAGATTATGTGTAGGAAGCGGAAGTAGACAGGGTGCGTGAGGACGAGGTGGAAGAGAGCAACTAGATAGTATGGGAACGCCCTGCTCACAGGGGAATCACAGATTTCTGTAAAGGGCAGACAGCGACACTAATGCTTCCTGCAGGTTCTTCTAACTGTGTAAGTGCACTCTTCAGTCGTGACCCCATCTGAGCTGCATAGAATTGACAAGGGTGAAAGAGGAGGATTGTGACAAGCTCCAGGCAGGAAGAACTAAGATTCTTGTCCTTTCCCCTCTGACCACTGCTATTCCATTAACACTGGAAGTACTGAACTTACTAAAAGAATGAACCAGAAACTATCACTCTATCGACAAAGAGAAAAGCCAGTTTCTTTTTCTGATCTCTGTGTGATAAAATCACCTCTGAGAATTCATGTATAAAAAAGGCCTCAACTAACTTATGCTTAAGGCTCAAATTATTAGCATGGTGTAGGAACTCCCAAGCCCTAACCCTACCATAAAATAGTGTCTTCCCATGGAACTATCCCTCAGGCTGTTAGTAGATGTTAATTCAATATATCCCTAATAAATACTCCTGATTTCAGATGGCATAAAGTCCCAAAGATAAAGCCCTACTGAATCTGAAGTTAGAAATAAAAGCTTACAAAATAAGAAGTAATCTCATATGAACAAAATTTTATAGATATAACAAGGAATGTAATTATGAGGGGTGGTTAAGAAATGTGTGGAATGAAGGGGAAAGAAGGGTAAAAAAACCTATTTACTATTTTTTCCTTTTCAATATATTCACCATTAACCCTAATACACTTTTCAGATCTTTCAATAAGTTTAATTATATGCTCAGAAAAAGTTTTGTTTTTACCCTCAAAATTGCAGCTTTAACCTCTTTGTCATCTGTAAATTTCTTCCCTTGAAGCTGTTTTTTATATTTAGGAACAAATGATAATCAGACGAATCCAGGTATGGACTGCAGGAAGGATGGTGTAACATTTGGAAGCCACAGTCGAGAATAGTAGCCAAGGCAACATTGCTCTTGTGCGCAGGCGCGTTGTGCAAAAGCACCCCCCCTTTGGTCCATTTTCCTCTTCTTTCCTCCTTCACAGATTCTTTTAACTGTTTCAGTAGACTGGAATAGTACTATCCAGTTATTGCAGCATCCTTATACTTGTAATCAAGCAGCAGGATGCACTCTGTATCCATAAAACCGGGAGCCATGATCTTTGCAGCTGTTTGCAATACCTTGAACTTCTTACAGCTGTTCTCAACCTGTGGGTCGTGACCCCTTTGGGGGTTGAACGACCCTTTCACAGGGGTCGCCTAAGACCATTGGAAAACATATATCAGATATTTACATGACGATTCATAACAGTAGCAACATGACAGTTATGAAGTAGCAACAAAAATAATTTTATGGGGGGTCACCACACCATGAGGTGTATTAAAGGGTCACGGCATTAGGAAGGTTGAGAACCACTGTCTTAGGAGGTGGGGTGCCCTTTTCATGCCACTGCATGGTCTTCTGTTTTGACTCAGGTTCATAATGATGAACCCAAGTTTCATATCCAGTGACAGTTTAAAATTTCATCTTTGTTGTCTCTGCAGAGGTCCAAAAACTGCCAGGAACACTTGATGCGTTATAGTTTTTGAAGCGGCATGAGAATTCTCAGTACCCATCTTGCACTGACTTTTGACATCCTTAGATACTGATGGAGAATATTCAAAATAGTTGAAGGTGATACTCCAACCATTTCTGTAAGTTGTTTTTATTCAATCTGACATCTTTCACTACAAGTTTTCAACTTTTTTGACAATGTCTGAGAAAGTGGCCGCAACAGGGCATCCTGGACGGAGGTAGTCTTCAATTGACTCTCTGCCTTGCTTGAAAAGGCTATGCCATTTGTAAACCATGGATTTCCCAGGGCAACAGGCTAACATCTCTTCCAAAATAGTTTGAGGTGTTTTCCCTTGTTTTGTGAGGAACTTAATGATGGTGTGAAATTCAATTTTATCCACACTTGGGGTTTTCTTAAGGTAATGTCTGGCAATATCTGAAAGAACACAGACCCATGTAGGCTGAAATTTGGCACTAATAATAAGTCATACAACCAAACCGTGCGCACTAGTACTCCCATGCACTAGTACCCCCCACCTCTCTGATAACATTCTTGTTCTGTGAATTTCTTGACCACCCCTCATAGATATCCAAAAACCTTAGCTGATATAACTACTAGATAGATACTATAAAATATGTATTTTTCAGAGAAACTCAAAATAATTTTAAAAGACTAAAGACATAAGAAATACTCAGAAGCAATGTAAAAGAATCAAATAGAATATCTAGAAATAAACTAAAAAAGTTACTGAAATTTTAAAAATCACCACATACCTTAAACAGCAAATTAGATACAGCTAAAGAGAGAAATATGGCAAACTGGTTGATATAACGAAATTACTTAGGGTGTATCACAGAAAAAAATGAGATATTTAGATTTTGAAAAAGGTATAAAATACATCTAATGGTAGTTGCTGAAACAGAATTGGAAGAGTGAAAAGAGAAGATAGTTTGCTTTAAAAATTACAGAATTGATTAAAGCCACAATCAATTCTGTACTGATTGGAAATAGATACCTAGTCACAATGTTAAGAAACTAAAGACAACCAAATACAAACATAAAGTGTTAAAGAATCCAGAGAGACATAGATTAGTTGCAAAGAAATAAACATTAGGACAGATTCTCAATTCTCGGTAGCAAAAATAGAAGCTAGAAGAAAATAAAGTCTTCAAAGTGCAAAACTAGAATAGCCAATGATTAACAAATTAAAGATATTGTCAAGCAAACAGAGGGAAAAGACCAAAAACAGTCAACATAATATGGAAGGTGAAAAATAAAAAGTTGGACAACTGATGCTACCCAACTACAAGACTTACTACAATTATCAAGACAGTGTGATGTTGGTGAAAGACAAGGCAAATATATTAATGGAACAAAACAGAGAGCTCAGAAACAGACCTACACATATGTAGTGAACTGATCTTTGACAAAGGAGCAAAGACAATACAGTGGAAAAAAGACAGTCTTTTCAACAAATATTGCAGGAACTACTGGGCATATACATGCAAAGAAATAAATCAGACACAGACCTTACACACATCACAAAAATTAACTCAAAGTGAGTCACAGATCTAAATGTAAGCTATAAAACTCCTAGAAGGTCACATAAGAGAAAATTTAGCCAACCTTTGGTATGATGATGACTTTTTAGATAAAACAACAAAGGCACAATCCATGAAAGAAATAATTAATAATCTGGACTTCTTTAACATTAAAAAGTTCTGTGAAAGACAATATAGCAGACAAGCCACAGGCTGGGAGAGAATATTTGCTGACAAAAGACTGTCATCCAAAAACTACAAAGAACTCTTAAAACTGAACAATAATGAGATTTTTTTTCTTTCAAATTTATTAAGGTATATTGTATGTCCCAGAATGTAGTCTATCTTGGTGAGTGTTCCAGGTAAAGCTTGAGAAGAATGTACATTGTGCTGTTGCTGGATGAAACAGTCTATGGATGTCCATTACACCCAGTTGATTGATGGTGTTGTTGAGTTCAACCATGTCCTTACCGATTTTCTGCCTGCTGGATCGGTCCATTTCCGATAAAGGGTTGCTGAAGTCTCCAACTGCTTTTCAGTTTTGGAAATTTCTATTGACATATGCCCAAGCTCAGATATTCTTTCCTTAGCTGTGTAGTTTACTAGCCAGCCCATCAAAGGTGTTCTTCATTTTTGTTATAGTACTTTTAATTTCTCGCATTTTTTATTCTTTCTTAGGACTTCCATCTTTCTACTTACATTATCGATCTATTCTTACATGTTGTCTACTTAATATATTAGTCATAGTGTTTTAAATTCATGGTCTGAAAATTTCAACATCATTGCCACATGCTGGGTCCAGTTCTGATGATTTCTCTGTCTCTCTTCAAACTGTGTTTTCTTTGGTTGTTGTTTTTTGTTTGTTGCCTTTTAATACATTGAGTATAATTTTGTTTAAAGGATAACATTCGTCCTGGGTAAAAGGACCCTTGGTAATGTGGTGGGAAGGTGTGGAGGGAAGGGAAATATTCTATAGTGCTATGATTAGGTCTCAGTCTTTTAGTAAGCCTGTGCCCCTGGGCTGTGAACTTCACGAGTACCTCTCGGGTTTTTTGCTTTATTTTATGTTTGTATCCCCTAAGATTGTACAGGATGGCTATAGGGATTGGAGTTTGGTATTTCTCTTCTTCTGGGTGGGTTGGCCTCTGATAAAACCTCCATAGGTTAGGCTCTGATAACAGTTCCTCTTGAGGACAGATCTTACTAAGAAGAGCAGAATGCTCTGGTGTATTTCACTGTGGTGAACCCCTCCCCTGCACCTGCCAGATGGCTCTTGGAAGTAGTAAAACTCACTAAAGTGTGTTCCCACCACACCATGACTACGCTGCCTCTGGAGTTTTTAACTCTCAGACTTGTCCATATTAAACCTTCAGCCCATTTTCAATTAAAATTTTGGTTTTCCTGCCCTGGTACTAGTTGCCCCAGAGGTTTCTGCTCTGTTATGACTTTCTGTATACACCTGCCCATCTCTGATTTGGGGGTCAGTAATTTGCCCTGTGACCACACTTCTCTGATGGAAGTAAGAGTTGTCCATTTTTAAGTTTGTTCAGCTCTTATTTGTTCTTGGGATGCCAGACCAGAATCTGGAAGTCTGGGGATATTATTTTTTACCTCTAAACTTCCTAGAGTGCTTACTTTATAAACTGAGATGATTTTAATAGACAAATTCTGGCACCAAGATTATCTCAAAATCATAGATAAATGTATGACAAAGCATTCCTTTCATTTATTTAAAGGAAAACTAAGTTATTACCTTTATTGAAAGTCAACTAAAAAGAAACAAAAAAGGAGGAATAGCCTAAAATCTACATCAATTGACCTGGAATAACCCTCTCTTTGGGACTAGGCGAGCCACCTCCCAAGTAAGAAACATAAACAGTGTGACTGAAAGTGCTGAAACTGATTTCTGTGTATGATTGAAGGTTTAGATTTCTTACTTTAAACTTGTATACACTGTGGAATTGGTAAATTAAGCATGACTTGCAGAGAAACTGCAGCTCTATTTCTTTCTATCTACCAGAGAATATGCTATTTTTAGGGCTTCTGTAGGGGGAACATAGGGTGTGCATTTTTTTGCAGGGAGGGGGTGGCTTCCTGGCTGGGAATCAAACCCAGGCCACAGCACTGAGAGCGCCGAAGCCTAGCCACTACACCACCAGGGAACCCCCTATCTTTTCTTATAAATTTCTCTAAAATTGAAAAATCAAAAGTGAAAGAAAACAAAGGAGGAAATGGGTTATGGATCTAAGTAAGTTTGTAATTTCAATATTCTTATTATCCTCAATTAGTTCATGTAGTTTTAATGCTCTTGTTATCCTCAATTAGTTATCCTCAATACTCTTGTTATCCTGCAGTCCTCAACCTAAATGGAAAATCTTTGGTGACCAGTACATTTTTCTCTCTTCCACAGGCCCTGGCCCTATTCATAACTATTATTCTATAGAAACTGCCCACTAAATAGGGTCATGAGAACATGCACGTAAGAGCTATGTGCAGAAATTATATGTACAAAGGAGTCCAATCACTTACACTGGTAGATATTCAAGTTTAGTTGAGATTCAGGGCCTTAAAAACACTGATGTTCAGTAAAAACAACCTTTATTAAATGAAAAGTCAATCAACTTTGCTTTCAAAATTTTAAGGTCAGCAAACAGCAAATAAGAAAAATTTAAAACTTCAATTACTTATCCTTCATATTTAAAATTTTTTTTCCCTCTATAGACTCTGTACTTACAAAGGTCAAAATCTCTCCCTCTATGTTTAATCATATAATATTTAGGGGAAAAAATGAAGGAAACTCCTACATATTTGGTGACAATGAGATACTTTAAATTTTTAGTGGGAAAGCCAATTTTAGACAAGTCTTTACAAAGCAGCAGCTGTTTTAAAATTGGGGGCCTAATTTAATAAGAATCTTAATATTGTCATAAGTATAATGTTCCTTCTACTTAATTTAAATATGAAAAGTAGGTTTTAAATAAAAATCTTTAATCAATGACGTTTCTAATCATCTGAAATTTAACATAAAAAGTCAAGAAAAACATTAAAATATAAATCTGCTAATCATTATTATTTTTGACACAATCAAGAAAATATTTCCTTTTGTCCACATACTGCTTGTAATAGAGCTGATCACCTGATCTGGAGTATATAGATTATGCATTGGCTTTGCAAGCCTGTGGTTTAATATTTATCAAATATATTTCTCACTTTCTCTCCATTTACATTTCTTATTTCACATACATTGTTATAATTTTATTCAATTTTCTGTGTAGAAGACGAGAACACTTTTCTACCTATATTTCTGAGGAGGCAATTTCCTTAGGTTCTTCAGGTTCACTAGTGTCACCAATTTTGAGATTCTGAAGTAAAACAAAGAAATCTTTTAAGAAATATATTTTCCATACAATTTCATGAATGTACGAAACCACCAAATCTCATCGCTCATATTACTGTCAATATAAGAGTTACATATACAAAAGCATATTCATGCTTTCTTATCAATATATAATATTGACATATGGGGATATGACAACTGTGCATTTTGCAGGGTACCTTGACTTAGCCTTTTATAGACCTGACTCCCTGACATTTTCATTTGGAATACTTATCTATACTGAAAAAGTGAGACTGTGGTGTGGGTAGAATAGTTAAAAATGAAAGAAAAGTCACAATAAGTGGTGAAATTATTATACAAGTTGACCATGCACTGTGGAATTGTATGCCTGAAACCTATGTAATCCTTGCTAACAGATGTCATCCCAAAAAGTCTATCAATAAAAATAAATTTTAAAAAAATGTCTCCCTTTCGTCTAACTCCCAAACATTATACAATAAAACTTCTATGGAATAAAAATACAACCAGATTGGAAAGGAGGTAAAATACTCATATAACTTAAAATGGATTCATTGCATTTAAAAAATTATATAATTGAAAGAGAAATGAGAAAAACATGTCAAGCCTTTAGAAGTTCAAGGTTCATGTTTCAACTATTATTCATAGATAACATATTTAGATCTTCCAGGCTTTTAATGATAGTCTATTAATTTCAAAACTGTTGATTCAGAAAAAAAAAGTTTTGTGAGACATTCGAGAAGCTTCTCCAAAGGTAACGAACAAAACAAAACAAAACAAAAACCAACAGAGTAGAGTTAACCCTGGAACAGAGATCTTCAAATTTGCCTTAACTGCTGTGGGTGGGGGATGCGTGCACATGTGAGTGTAAACGTATGTCTGCATATATGCCAACACTTTGAATTGATAATACTTTGAGTGCAGGGGAGAAAGAAGAACACCCCATTGTCACAAAAATGGTTAAAAAGGCTAGAGAGCCTGCATAGAATAGGAAGGAAAAGGAAGGATTTAATGACTAGGGAGACAGGCACCGCAGCAGCTAATATAAGTGAATTACGTGGCTCTTAAGGTCAAAGTTCACTGAACCTGCTCCTGATTAATCAGTTGGAGTTCTGGTGTAGAGACCTTTTTTAGAAAGTTTTTCATGATACAAAAGGGCCAAGGTAAAGACACAAAGGTGAATTTTGATTAGCGGGTGAAAGGCCACATACAATAAAACTATTATTTTTATTATTTCAGAATTTATAATAAATTGACATAGACTAGGATGACGTCTTTACAGATAAAAATAGCAGTCGGAATTAGTGGTATTTTAAATATTTAAAAGAAAAACTTTATGGCCCTTAAGAACTATAAAAACTTCTATTTTAAAAAACAAAGAATTATATAATAATTCTAATACAAGCAAATATTATTTAGTAAAACTGGACCAACAAAGTTCTAATCACTTACTCTAACACAAAACAGAACTTGTGTGTCTTCAAATGCGGACACGCACTACCTACCGCCTTTCCTGGACCAGCCTTCGTCACCCCTCACCTGCGTCCTCTCCGTCTCCAGGGTCACCTGTGGTCCCCCTCTTCCAGCTTTTCACTCCTTCTGCTCATGTTTTACAATTATTAGAACTCGCTGTTTTAAAGTGACTACTTCTCATGTTTTTACCCATATGTATAAAAAACCTGCTAAGTAAACGTCAGCGATAAATGTTAAGATCAGGTGGTCTCTATGTCATACCTGAGAACACAGTTTTAAGTGTTCACCTGAGAACTTGCAGACGATTGGATGTTTCTGTCCTCCAAACGTTCACAGTCTTGTTCTGTGGTGGACATGCTAATATTTAAAAGAAAAATTATTTTAAATAAAAAAAATTGGACTATAAATTCATCTCAAAATAAACAGGGTTAAGTGGGATTAATTCTAAATGATTTTTAAATAATAACGTTTGTCATATTCAAGTTAGATTATCTTTATAATTAAAACAGTTCCAGTATTCATTTTAAAGTTATTAAAATCAGGTGCATGAGTTTTAAGGAAACCACTATTACACAGAAATGTACTACTTCTCAATAGTTCATAAATGCTGGGCCACATCTTAAAAGCATAAATTAGAAAACTCAGCTCTTATTTTATGCTTGAGATCATTTCCACCATTGATGTACTCTGTATTCAATCACACTCCTGTGTAAGAGACTTCAAGGAAATTTAAAATGAAATGTGACCAACTATGTTAACACTTACACCCATAAGTTACTGGTACATGCTGTCTTTATACATGGTCCATTTGAAATGTCTGTGAGGCCAGCATTTAAACAAAATAAAATAGGTTTTATTTAAAATAAGAATGGAAAAAAGAGTGAGCTAGAGCTAATTAAGAGAAGGATAAGGTCCTGAAACTTTTATTTTAAAAGTTTTTGTTTCTACCTTCTCTGGGATCTTTGCTGCTTTTGAGTGTAGGAAGAGTATCTTTGCCTTAAAAATATCTTTCAATTCCTGAGTTACTGTTGAGGACAAAATTAAATATTTCAAGTTTTAATTTTTAGGTATTCAATAAAGACCAATTCCCCTAGTGTTTCAAGTTATCGATATATTTCTTAAAGGCAAGGAATTTTAATAATGAATATTTTTAATGAAAAGAAACATTAATGTTTGAGTACCTACCATAAGCTGGGTGCTTTAACAAATATTGTCTCACTTTAATTAAGTAAAATACTAATGTATAAAATCCTATAAGGGATCATAACTGAATTTACAACATTAAATAACATTACATTTTAAATTTGATTAAAAAAAATTCAATGTCTAAGTCCTTTTACAGTAAAATTCCATTTTAGTTAAAGGGAATAACAAACTTATTACCTTGTCCTTAGACTAACTACCTGTCATTTGCTGTTGGACCAAAGCTACATGTTAGTAAGCTCCATGAACAAGAAGGGTGGGTGAATCACCCTGGCTGTCTTAATGTTTCGAGGCACAGGCTGATGGTTAGTACCATTAAAAATTTGAGGTCAAGTGCCCATGAATTGTGAGGTCAGGGCACAAAGTTCATGTACTCAATAATTTTTGAGTGTCTACTCTTCTGGGCTCTGAAGATAAAGCAGCAAAACAAAACAGAAATGCAGGTTTCTGTTCTCATGGAGCTTATATTCTTGTTGGAGGCAAGGGTAAGACAGACAATTTTCGATTGCGATGAAGTACTGAAGAAAAACACAACAGGATGATGTTATAGTGATCAAGGTAACATCTGAAGTGCGACCTGAATGAGAAAAAGCTGTGAGTCATAATTAGGCAGATGAACTAGGAGTAGGCAAAAATTAACACCAGGAATCATACAAGCAGAGACATCAAGAAACCAGGAAGTATATTTTAAGATCTGCAGTTATGTCATGATTAAGATGGCAGGACTTGGAATCCAGGTAAGCACAGTGTGCATCACAACTACAAAACCCAGATAAGGAGTCTGAATAATAAATGTGCAGGTCAGCAGCTATAAGAGAAGCCTGATACTGTGTTAAGCAATATTTGTGCCTGGCAATTGATACTCTCTTTACATTATCTGCCAAGAGTGGAATTGGTAGGTGGTATGCACGGTGACTCACAGCAAGGACTTTGGAGCTGAGATAGAAATGTATTTCATTTCCCCCTTTATCTTTTAATACCTGTGGGAAATGGTTTATCTCCCTTCTATGTGGAACAATGATGCAATATTACTTAATTTATTGGTTATTGTGAGAATTAAATGATATAACCACTCTGACACAGTTGGATTATGTTAGGTACTTACCATGAGTCATCTCATTCAAATCTCACAACTCATTGAGTTATTTGCTATTATTATCCTCATTTTACAGATATTAAAACTGAAACCAAGGAAGCTTAACTAATTTCCCCAAAGTCACATAGCTAGCAGGTAGCATAGCTAGAATCTGAACCAAGTATTCTTCAGTATTATTTAAATCCTTATAAACCTTGGTGTCATCTTTTTCCTTTTAATTATTCTGATGATAGTGCATTGTGAATTTAAGTCAAGAAATTTTCTTGATGACTAATACATGAGGCCTGACAATTAAGTTCACAAACTCATCCTAGAAAAAGTGCTACATACCTCATTGCTGAATATCACTACAGTCACCTTTGAAGTACTCCCCTTGGGAAGCTATGCACTGACGCCAGTGCCTCATCCACCCTTCAGAGCAATTTTTGGAACTCTTTCTGAAACGGTCATCAGAGTTGTTTTTGTATTATTACCCTTGATTTCCTGAATGTCATCAAAATGTCTTCCTTTCAATATTTCCTTTATCTTCAAATAAAGAAAAAAGTCATCGGGGGCCAGATCAGGTGAGTAGGGAGGGTGTTCCAATACAGTTATGTGTGTACTGGCTAAAAACTCCCTTACACACAGTGCTATGTGAGCTCGTGCATTGTCGTGATGCAAGAGCCACAAATGGTTGGTGAAAAGCTCAGGTTGTCTTCATCTTTTTCACTTAGTCTTTTCAGCACTTACAAATAGTAGACTTGGTTGGCTGTCCACTTGGTACAAATTCATAATGAAAAATCCCTCTATTATCAAAAAAGGTTAACAACATAGTTTTGACTCTTGATTTGGACTGACGTAACTGTTTTGGTTGTGGAGAATTGGCTGACTTCCATTGTGCACTTTGATGCTTTGTTTCAGGGACATATTGGCACACCCATGTTTCATCACCAGTGATAACACGGCCCAAAACATCATCTTGCCTCTCCAAAAGCTCTTGGCAAACTTTGTCCTTTGCTTTTCTTCATCAATGAGTTCCTTTGGGACCATTTTTGCACACACCTTTCTCATGCCAGGATTTTTAACTAGGATTTTCCTGCTTCTCGATTGATGCTTACTTATTCTGCTATGCATCTCACAGTCAGTCAATGATTTTGATGCACAATGTGACAAATTTTTGCTATGTTTTCATAGGTTCTGCTTATTACTGGCTTCCCTGGTCTCTCTTCATCAGTGATGCTTTCTCTCCCCTCAGAAAAACATTTAATCCATTTGTACACTGCCATTTTCTTCATGGTATAATCCCCATAAACTTGGACTAACCCATCCCTGATTTCACTTCCACTCTTGCCAAGTTTAACAAGAAATTTAGTATTTGTTCAATCCTCTAATTCAAGCTCCAACATTCTTGCGATGGCACACACAAAAAGTGGCCACAACAATAATGAACACCACTTAGCAAGACACTGCCACATGTCAACACAAACACAGCTGTGAGACAGAGTTATACCAAGGTTATGAAACCTTCCTAACTTGTTTGTACAGTGCAGCCAACCGTAAGTGCACGGTGGCAAGTTCGCAAACTTCATTGTCAAACCTCGTATCTTCATCTATTTATTGACCATTAGAATATCTTCTTTAGTAAAGTGTCTGTTCAAATCTCCTGCCCATTTATAAACATGAAAGTAAAACTGTTGGATCATATGGTAATCCTATGGTTACTTTTTGAGGAACTGCTATACTGTTTTCCAGTGTCTATACCATTTGATAGTCACACCAGCAATGCACAAGGGTTCCAATTTCTCCATGTACTTGATTTTTGTTTTGTTTTTTGTTTTGTTTTGTTTTGTTTTGTTTTGTTTTATGTGGGTAGCTCCCTGACTGGGAATAGAATCCAGGCCGCAGCATTGACAGCGCCGAAACCTTAGCCACTACACCACTAGGGACCTCCCTATTTTTTTTTTAAAATAGTCATTCTAATTAATGGGTGTGAAATAGTATCTTGTTGCAGTTTTGATTAGCACTTTCCTAATGATTAGTGATGTTAAGCATCCTTTCATTGACTTATTGGCCATTTGTGTATCTTCTTTGTAGAAATTCAAGTACTTTGCTCATTTTTAAATTGGGTTGATTTTTGTTGTTGAGTTCTAAGAGTTTATATATTCTGGGTATTAATCACTTATCTGATACATGATTTGCAAATATTTGCTCTCATCCCATGGGTTGCATTTTCACTCACTCCTCAGTGTTCTGTAGTTGAAGTTCTACTCCTTCCACGCCACAAAACAATTCCAGCTAAGGACATAAATAATTTCCAGTTGACCATATGACACAATGAAACATTCTTCTTTTGGCTATTGTTAAACTACTTTCTCACATGTGCCCCACACTCTCATCTTTCTTCTGGTCTCCTATGTACCTTCATTCTTCTCAACTGTTTAAGCTAAAGATCCTAAAAGTTCCAACACTCAATACTCCACTAGTTCACGGGTTGAGTGCCCCAGGGCTCCTCACTGGCTTTAGGATAAAGACAAAAACATTTCACCCGACTGTCTTAGTTCAGACTACCATAACTGGGTAGCTTACAACAGAAATGTATCCCTCAATGTTTTGAAGACTGGATGTCCAAGATTAGGGTCCCAGCAGGTTGGGTTCTGGTGAAGTCTCTCAGCTTGTAGATTGCTGCCTTCTCGCTGTATCTTCACATGGCAAAAAGAGAGCTAGAGAGCCCTCTGGTGTTCCTTTAATAAGGGAACAAATCCCTTTATAATGACTCTACCCTAACGACCCCATTACTTCCCAAAGGTCCCACTTCTTAATAGCATCTCATTGGAGGTTAAGATTTAAACATACCAATTTTGGGGACGTACATTCAGTTCACTGAAATGTCCTAAAGGATGCTGCACAATGTGGTACCTGGCTCCCTCACTAGCCTACTTTCTTACCATTCCCCATCCATTTCTTATCAATCCTATCCACTCTGATGTTCTTTCAGATCCCTGAAATTGCCAAGATTTTTTCTGTAGAGGATTTACACTTGTTTTTCCTTCTAACTGAAACACTCTCCACCATCAATCTCCCCTTCATTTGGTTACTTCCTTTAGCTCAAGGACCATGTTCTCAGATATGTATTTATGACACCATGCCTGCCCCTAGGCTAAGTCAGGTCTAGTTTTTATATGCTGTTATAGAACATTGATCGTTTTCTTCAGAACATTTATATGTGTAATTATAAATTCATTAGAGGGACTATTTAATGTGTTTGCTCATTAGGCTGTAGACTCCATAATATTAATAGTACCCCATAGGCCTTGATGGTCTGTTCATTTTATTTTTCAATCTTTTTTCACTCTATTCTTCAGACTGAACAATTTCTACTTATCTATTATCAAGTTCACTGATTCTTTCTTCATTCATTTTCATTCTGCTATTGAATCCATCCAGTAAAATTTTTATTTCAGATACTGGATTATTTAGTTTAAAATTTTTTACTTGATTCTCTTAAACTGCTTTTAGTTTCTGTTGTTAATGAGCATCTTCCCATTCAATATAACTGCTTATCTTTACCACATGGAAAAGATAGTTATAATGGCTGCTTTAACATCTTTGTCTGATTAATTCCAACATCTGTGTCATTTTGTGTTAACATCTGTTGATTTTCTTTTCCCTTAAGATAATCATCATTTCCTGGGTCTTTTATACTCATAGGTCAAGTACTTCTGGAGTAGATCCTGGACATTATGTGGTAAAGACTGGGTTCTGTTAAAATCTTGAGGAATACTTATTTTTGTGTTTATTTAGCAGTCAATCACCTGGGTTAGGTGCAGATCATAAACTCTCTTATAACTTTCTGTGGGCCTTGTCTCCAATCGCAGCTGTTTTCAAAGCCTTTATACTGCCTTAGGTCTGTCCCACTCAGGGGCTAGTCTGAACTTGGACAGGGTTTTTGTCTTACTTTGTTTTTATCTTACTTCAGTTCTTAAAGTCATTGCTATACTGCTATGAGCCGGTCTCATGCATGCACAGGTAGAGGTGACCCAAGACATTTGGTTAGGTTTTTAAGACTGGTCACAGGGATGGAAAGTGTAGAGAGGGCATATAGTCAATAAGATGGGAACAACTCTGTATGGTGACAGAGGGGAACCGGATGTGTTGGAATGAGGATTTAGTAAGTTCTACAAATGAGTCATCACTGTGTAGACCTGAAACCAACATAATATTGTACGTCAAATGTAACTGAAAAATAAAGTCACAAGAATAAAAAAAAGGAAAAAGGAGACAAATTACAGAATGAATAAGAATTAATAATTATGCTGCAAAGACATGAAAGGAATCAACAGGACAACTTAGGAAAAGTTTCTGCTCCTATAGAACAAAAATTTAATGGGTAAAATTTTTGAAGAACTAGAATTCTGGCCAGGATAGATTGTTGGCACTATTTTAATGTAGAAGTTTGAAGCAGAAGAAGAAAACAGGACACTCGAGTCACGTAGGGGCTGGAAGCAGGCGAGGCAGATGGATGGGCCTTAGCTCTCTCCCCATCGCCCTCTCCTTTCTTCGTGAATCCTGGGCGGGCCTGTCGGCTTTCTTCTTCACTCTGTCATCTCCTTATTTCCATCTTCTTTGGGCTTCTCGCTTCCCCTGGACACCTCTGTCTCACTTATCTGATGAGTTTTTAAAATGCTTATTCCCATAATGTAATAAAATTTTAAAAATTTAAAATGAAAATAAATTAAATTCATACATTTTCTTTCTCTTAGTAATTCATTTTAAGGGATAAATTTATTGATAGAAAAATATCTTGTCAAGAACTCTGTGCAATTATTTGAAATAAATTTGATATAAGCAAGAGCTACTTGTATAATTCAGAAGTAATTGTGGTAATCCAGGCATTTAAGGTTATAGTCACTGTATTCTGTTAGGAGTCTTCTCACTAGGTGTCTGGATAGCTGGTATTGTGGAATAAATGAGGGCTTTGAAATCACAGATATACCAGTTGTATAATCTTGGGTAAATGACAATATCTCATTCTCTGTTAATGGGCACAGTACCCATCTACTTTTCTTACTTCATGCTCACAGCTAGAGAAAGCAGTCAAATTGGAGAACAGCCAACTAAATCTGAGTTTACTGGAAATTGTGGCATGCTGTTGTGTACTAACAAAAAGCAAACTTCATAGCGGTGTATATTCCAGTATCTTACATTTATGATCACCTCAGTTTTTAATTTGTATGCTATAATTATTTCAATAAGCTTCTTAAAATTCTTTTAGGAATGAGGCAGAGTATACATACATACACATATACATACATATCTTACTATTACAAGAATAAAGTGAGATGTCTGTATAGTTCACAGCAAAAGCTGTGGTATTCAACTGATATTTTTTATTAGAAATATGCACACAGATCATTATATTGCTAAGTTTTGCTTTTAAAGTAGTGAAAACTTTTTATGGATTTAAAAGTTCTATTTTCACCTAGTTTTATTAATATGCATGTTAGTACACGTTAATAATGGATAGTGTGGTATTGTAAAAATACTTGGGCAAACTAAGCTCCCACTTCTAATTTGCTATGGAATATTGAGTAAATTTATTGTTACTTCACCTCCCTGTACCTCAATTCCAAACTTATAAAATGTGGTAGGGAGAGAGGATGTCAGATGTTTAAGGCCTTTATCAATTTTGTCTATGCTTCCATTCTCATATGGAACGCCTAAGAAACAGGAAGAGAGAATACCAAAACATGCTGCTTGGGAATTTATATCCTGTGAGATATCATGTCACTATTAATAGAAACATTTTTTATCTTTCCCTGCCATGTGTTCTTGAACTGTATACTGTATTGGGGTTGGGAGTGGGGGGCAGCAATGTTGTGCAATAGTGACATAGTGACATCTAGTGACCACACCACATATCATCCAGCAAAAATTTATGATCAATTCTTAGTCTTCTAAATGTGGATGATTCACTTTGTGGCTTAGCTAAATATAAATACTTTACAATCATTCTTCATATACACCCCCCCACAGATTTTTAGAAATATCAATTAAATCTGAAATTAGCATTAACAACTGGATACATAACTGATATTTTAAAAAATCATAATGCATACAGAGTTAAGTATAAGCTGTTCTAAGTGAGACTGAAACGTTTTTTCCTTCCATTGAAAGTGAGAACTGGAATTTGAATCCAAGTGTGTTTCAATATGTATTACATGACCTTAGCCGCTATACATCACTGACACAAAAGAGACACTGAACATACATTTATTAAATAAATGGAGGGTAAAGCAAATGCATCAATATCTGCATTCATGAGTATGTATTGCTTTAGAATCTTTGGAACTATTGCTACCTTTCAGACAAAAGAACTTTTTTTGAGTGTACATCGAAGACTGTCAAGTAAAAACAACTACAAGTATAAGTCTTTTTGAACAAATTTGACAGTTATATACACAAAGAGAATATTCTTTATAAAAAGCATTGAAATTAGATCAGTTTTTTAAAAAGATAGTAACTAGCTAGCATTATTATTTAATCAGGACAATACAAATCTGGACTAAATCCCTACTACAATTCAAATTGACTTTGTTGCTGCTAAAATTTCTATAGTGTTTAGTGTTTGTTCTCATTAATCAAATGTTATTTTGAACTTTTATTCTTTTCAGGTAACTGGATCTTGTTTCCACAATATAGTATTATAGGGTTCAAAGCATGTTTTATATTCTTATCTTTCCCTTGGCAACAAACATCCTGGTTTTTCTTATCTATGGAATAAAGTTACTAACTTACCCAGAATTCAAGGTTGTCTACAACATGGCATAAATCTATCTTGTCAGCTTTCTCTCTAGTTCTCTTGACCCTACATTTCAGTCAAATAAATAATTAATTGATCTCCCAGGTATTATTCCTTTCATTTGCTTGGAATACCTTCCCACTGCATTTCTTCTTTGTAAATGCTTAAACGTCATTCCAAGTAAAGCTTCCTACAAGGTACACCACAGAACTGGAAGTCATCTTCCCCTCGAAGTGCACATCATTTTGTCACTTGCTCTATCTTTGTTCGATCTGGTTGTCCTTTCTTAGTTTTATTTACAGGCTTCTTCTCCTCTACCCATCCCTGAAATGTTGGGGTTCCTAAGAATTCTGCTCTATGTCCTCTTCCTTTCTCATTTTATATACTTTGCTTAGGAAATTCATTTTACACCTGTGGTCCCAATTATGACCAACATGCTGATAAGTCTGGCCTAGAGAAGCTCTCTTGAGATTCCAACTAACTTATTCAACTACTTATTGGCTATCTCTACCTGAGTTTCTTTATAAGCATCGTAAGCTCAGTATATGCACCACTGAACTCGTGACCTTTCCCCACATAGTCTTTTTTTTTTTTTTTCAGAGAATTTCCTATCTCACAGAATGAAGCCACTATCTATTTAGTTGCTCAAATTAGAAACAGAGGAGTAATTTCTTCTCCTGGATTCTCCTTTCCTGCTGACATCCCCTGAGTAACTAAATCATGTTAATACAAGCCCATTAATATTTACAAATTTTGTCCACTTCTCGCCACATAAATTGCCACCACTCCAACCCAGGCCATAAGTACCTTTCCTCCCAAACACAGTAATGGCCTTTCACCTGTTCTCCCCTCCTCCAATCTTGGTCGTTCCCACTGTAATTTCCACAATGCATAGTAATCTCCTAAAATGTGGGGTGATCATGGCAACGTCCTGTTTAATATTCCTTAATGGCTTCCCATAGAAGAAGAACATCCAAACTTCTTAAACTCAGCTTTGGAATAAGGGCTCACATTATCCCTGTCTATCTCCTCATTCTTCCTTTGGCATTCTAAACTTCAGCCATTGTTAGTTCTTTAGACTTATAATGCTTCACCTCTCCAAGACTTTACACATTCTGCATTCTGACTTCCAACCCCACAGACCTGGCTTTTGCCCAGATAACTCTACATCAGTTTAGAAGTCATTCTTTAGAAGCTCCCTTCAGTATGTATGCATTCTTATCGGTGTCCACCCCTTATCACAGCATGCACCCCACTATGATCATTGATTAACTATCATCATTCTTTTATTTGACAAATACACACTGAGAGTCCACCATGTGACTAGAACTGTATTCTCCTCTGTGTATCGGTAGAATTTAGTAGATACAAGGTATTGTGGAAGCACATATGGTATGTGGCAGAGAGTTCAAGAAATGCTTCCTGGTGACTTGCATTTCCATCTATTTCCTTACTAGATTAAATCAGTGCTGATTTCATAATCATTTCTGGGTTCTTTGAATTACTAATACAGTAGATGGTAGGTAAATATTTAATCACATTGTCTGTTGGATTTTAAACACATACAAAATGATTTTGCACTGAAAAGTCCTTCAACCACCTATTACCGTTTTTTGCCATGTATACACACACTTTTTTGCCCAAGTTTGTGAGGGGAAAAGAAGGATGTGCATTATACATGGGTAGTACTAATTCCGTATCTATATAAATGTTTTTACTTCTTTTACTTATGCTTATGAGTTAAAAGTGTAATTCTAGAAATCAATAATGATATCCTTATGCAAAATAATACCCTGAAATATTACAATAATTTTTTATGTAAAAAAGTTTTATACATAAAATTTCTTGTACCATTATTTTGATAAAAATAAATGCTAAAATTCCTTTATAATACAAACAAGTACCTAAATATAAATACATAAATTTTTGAATTAAAAAATTATACACAGGAGTGCATTACCCATGGCAAAATATACTTTCTACCTAGCATAGTTTTCCTTTGATATCACTCTGGTTATAATGGAGTATACAAAGCGAAGAGGCAAACTACTACAGTGAAAAATAGGGGACACTGTCAGAATACTGTGGTTAATTCTGCCACTTACTAGGTAGTGTTCTTGGTCAAAACCCTTAACCTCTCTGACCCTCAGTTTCCTCATCTGAAAAAGGCAGTTAGAAATCAAATGAGGTAAGAGAAAATAAAAGCAAAGCACAACACGTAAAGGGCTGTCCACATGCTGTCTATTATTATCATGGTTATTAGAGTGAATACAGATCGGGTCTCCCTGTTACTGGTCATCCCAGCTCTATAGGCAACAAGATTTCCAAACTTCATCTTTCATCTTCCTTTTACTATTTAAGAGGTAGACTTTGTATTTCAATAAACATACATTGCTAAAAGTGGTTTAAAAAAATACAAAGAAAGACAAATCAAAAATATTTACTGGGACAATGTTATAGGGACAAGAGAAGCACCAGCTTATGACAGTCTAGAATTTAGATACATGGACCTAAATAAGTAAGTAAATAAATAAATCAGCCCACAATTTTATGTTAACTGGAAAACTGGTGTCACAGAAGAGTAACACTCTGACACATTTCTTAGTAAAATAATAACTCACTGAACTGAAACGTCAGGATATCTGAGTTCAAGGAGTAGTTTAGCTACTAACTTAACCACTAATACCCAGATAGTCTCCCGATCCAATATTCTGGTCTTTCAGTTCCTTGATCTCCTGGGCTTATATAATCTTTTCTTCCATCCTATCTCAGCCACCCACTCACAAGATCACAAACTTCAAATGGCCACTCCATCCTGCCCAGCTGTGCTACTACAAGCATGCTTCTCTAATATGGCTGTGGACTGAGTGGTTGTGTCTCCTCCAAAGCTGTATGCTGGAATCCTAATCATCCATTAGGAGGTGGGGCTTTTGGTATGTGATTAGTTCATGAGGGCTTAGTGCTCTTATAAAAGGGACTCTGAGAGCTTTCAGCCATCTATGAACCAGGAATCAGGCCCTCATCAGACACTGATTTGTCAATACCTTGCTTGATCTTGGATTTTCCAGTCTTGAGAACTATGAGAAATAAATTTTTGTTTAGAAGTCACCAGTCTATGTTTTTGTTGTAGCAGCCTGAACAGATTAGGACATATATGATCACTGTTTATTCTCCAAGATGACTATTTTCTACCTTCTCTTTGTCCCTTAAATCTCTTATCCAAACATTCTTCCTTTACTCTTACTAATCTTGCCTCATACTTTATACTTCATTGAGAAAAAAAGAATCACTATCAAGCAGAAACTCTCACCTTCTGATCAGGGACTCTACTCACGTGTCTGCATCTCTACCTATGCTTGCTGCCTTTCTTCTCATTACTATAAATTTTACGTTCATGTTCCTAAGATAGCATTTCTACATACTCCCGGATCCCATTCCCTGTCGTTTCCTCAAAGCATTTCTCAATTCTAAAATACACACATTCTCTCTTACTCTATAGTTTCTTCCTCCTCTTGACTGGATCATTTCCATTAGCCTAAATATAAACCTAAGTAGCCCCATCTTTAAGAATCTTACTTTGACCCCACTTATTTCTCTTACCTTATTTTTACTCTCTTCATAATAAAATAGTCTACACTTAACAAAATTAATTTTCAAAATGTCAGTCTTACCTAACAGAAGGACCTCTTCTTTCTTAATTACAAGTATCTGTAAAATGAAAAGGCAACAAGAGGAAGGGTGAGAATAACTAAGAGATGTGGGATGCAGGAGTAAAGAAGAGTCGGGGAGAGGGGAGAAAAAGTCTGCAGTTGTTTCCCCAGCGCCTTGCTCCCTTGCACTGAAGAGCGGGGAAAGGCGTTCGGAAGGGAGTGACCGCGGGACGCCGGGGGATGAGGGACTAGTGCTCAGGGCCTGGCCAGGGAGAGAGTCGAGAAAAATGCACCGTACCTGTACTTCCTTGAGCGTCCCCGGCTTCTGAGATTGATGGTGGAGCACTGCAGGGGGTGAGGGTTAGGCCTGGCGTGGAGGTGGTGGGAAGTGCCCGTGCAGAGCAGAAGTGTGGGGAGGCGTGTGTCTCGCTCAACTCCCTGGTGTTAGTCCTGAGACCCTGCGCACTGGGAGCCCCACTAAACTCCCGGAGAGGTGGGCCGGCTTCCCCCCATTTTACGGAACGGAGTAGAGGCTCAGAGGGGAAGAGACGTGCCGAGTGTGGAAGCCCAGAGCAGGATTTATTTGTCAACATCCTATGGATGGCACTCAATAGACAGTCCAGGGCTGAGAACCCCTCAGGGAGGAGGAAAGAGCCACATCTGAAAGCACGTTAGAGAATCCACAGAATTCTCCACCCCACCGAGGCTTGCACACCTCCTGAGACAGGGGGCTCAGTCCCTGCAGAGTTGGACTGTTAGAAAGTGCTTTCTTGGGAGGCATCCACTTTGACCTGCTGTGTCCCAGCTCTGCCCAGGAGGGCAACGTGGATTGGGGGTGTTCCCACAGCTTCTCAGGGACTGCTGGAAGGACCTAGCCAGACCAGCTTACAGGGGCTTAGAGCCTTCCAGCCTCACACTGCCTGGGGACCCACAGCCGCAGACCCCCATCCTTACCAGCCCTTCGCTTCCCAGATAGGCCACCAGCAGTGACTCCGGAGCCAGCCAACCAGCCTTGAATTCCAGCGCTGCTGCTCACCAGCTGTACGAGCCGCCCTGGAGCTCAGCAGGCGCTGCGGAGGCCACGTGCCACCGCAGCCGCCGCCAGCAGCTCCCACCGCGAGGGCCAAGGGCCGCGGGGTCCCAGGATGGTGGTGCTAGCTCCACCAGGGTGCAGGGCGGGGCCTGGGCGGGGCTTCTATGAGTTGGTTTCTCTATTTAAAGGGCCCCTTGCACCCTTTTCAGTTCATCTCTTTCTTTAATTATAAATTTTATTTCTTCTTGACTTGCCTGAAGTCTCTCAATTAAATTGAGTCTCTCGCTTTCTATCCTTTCTAGTGATGAGTCTTTGGCTTTGCGTTGCTCCTTGAATTGTTCCAGTTCACCCATTTTTTCCTGAGTCTCACTGATTTTTTTGACACAAATAAATGGTTCCTGATTCTCATGAAGCTCTTGCACCTTAAATAATGATAAAATAATAGCCAAAAAATATATACACATATGTATAAAATGTGTTTATATGTGTATATGTATATACATGTACATATATGTGTGTATTTGTGTGTATATTTTTTAAAGGGAAAAAAAACCAGGATGCTGTACAAAACAATTTAGTATGCAAACAGTTACCAACTACAAAGTCTGAAGAGAAATTTGAGTAAATTCAACCTAGCATGTATTGTAGCTCAAGGCTGAATGCTAGTTTATTTGTGAGTAGGCAGTGTGAGTTAGCAAATAAAACAAGTGACTAAGAATCAAGCAAGCTATTTACTAGCTTGATACAGCCTCTTCACACCTTTCTATTTGCCTAGAATCTGAGTTTTCTAACCTTTTGTCACAGAGTTCAGGTTCTAGTTCTGCCACTTCCTGAATGGGGAAATCATTGAGACATTTTCTCAGCTATAAAATGAAGACTACAATAATTGCCACAGAGTTTCCTATGTGGCAAGCAAGTAAAATATTCTATAACATCTATACCTGTATCTATGTAATCTATAAAATATATACACATATTATACTTTAAAATTATATTTGTAAAAATGCTTCTATATCCAAATTCTAAATTTTGATTTGGCTTCAATTCTTGATTCTACCAACTTACTAGCTATATGACCTTGGGTAACTACTAAACTTCCTTTCTGAGCCTCAGTGTCTTTGTTTATAAATGGAGCAATAAAACCTATCTCATGAGGTAAAGCACCAAGCCCAGTGCCTGGCATGTGGCAGACACTCAATCAGCCTGGGCCCATGAATTCAAGTGACTAGAGGCAAGGCAGATGGCACTGGTCTGAGGGTAAGTGGAGGAACACATTAGATTCAAGTTGCCACAATGACCTAATAAAATGCTTAGTTCAGGGTGCTAAACAGTAGAACAAGGGGCTTCTGATAATAATGAGCTCTCTTTTTCATAAGTTAAGGAGAAATTAGACAGATGTTCATTAATCTTGGATGTTGGAGAGGGGATTTCCTGCCTTTGGCCTTAGGATAAATCACATTATGGTACGGAGCAGCACTGCACCATCATTTGTACTCTCAAGAGATACATACAGCATGCTGACTTCGGTCAGGAACGTGCTAAGTGGTATAACCATAAACAATACAAAAAATTCTTTAGGGATCTTGCATTCTAATAGGGTAACAGTTAGTCTTGTTGGTTTTTCTCTAAATATACAGAATCCAAACACTTGTCACCACTTCCACTGCTACCCCTCCTGGTCGAGCCACCATCTCTTTGCCTAGATTACAAATCGTCTTCTTGTTTCCACTCTGTCTATTTTGAACACAGCAGTCAATCATCAATTTTAAATCTGAGTCAGATCATGTCTCTCATGTGGTCAAAACTCTCCAATAGATCTCCATCTCCCTCAGAGTGAAACCCAAATTCCTTTTAATGCCCCACAGCCTGCTTCTCCCCATTCACGCTCTGACCTCATTTCTTACGAGCTTTCTCCCTTCTTGTTGTTCCTGGAACCCACCGAGCAGGCTCTGCCTCCAGAGCTCTGCACTTGCTGTTCCCCCTGCCTGGACTGCTCATCCTGCAGATCCCCGTATGGTACTCGGATTTGCTCAAATATCACCTTACCAGTGAGGCCTTAAAAACACAAGCCTCCTTTGTTTTGCTCGTGTATATTATGAATATATGCACACACTGCACTAGAAAGTTTAGAAATATATTGAGCATTATCTATTCATTCCACAGAGGTTCCTTTGATTCCATAGGCCTTTGAAAGGTACCGATAATTCCTCTGTAATTTTAACAGGGGACACTTAACTTTTATCCTCAAGCACTTTTCTCTGAGGCTCTCTGTAAGGTGCTGTTTTTCATCACACAATAACTTCCCATATTTCACTACCCCTTTGTGGTTCTATTGGTCCTGCTTTGACACAAAGAAATAAACAAGTCTTCAGTTATAATACCTATATTCACAGGTAATGTCTACTCATGTTTTTCCATTACATATTTTGTATCAAGTTTCAATAATAAAATTTAATAGTATATTTGTAAATCAAACAATGTTAAAAATAGTCAGAAAATGAATAATAGTACCCCTAAGTCTTACAGTGAGTGGCCTCATTAGAAGAAAAAAAGAAGGGAGAACCACATTTTTTGGAGATAAAGTTTGTTCCTGCAACTTTCATAGTTGCAAGTTAGGTTTTAGATTTATCTCTGGTTCCTACTTTTCCAAATCTCTGCATTAGAATTACTGCTGCCCACTGAACAGACCAGCAAAACCACCCGTACTCTCACCTATGGTGTTCCAAGGCCCATTCATATCTTCTTCCCAGCACCTTGGAACAAAAAACTCATACCCTGTTTACATTCTGTATTTCTAAGTACAAAACAAAACGTTTCCTTCCATTTGTTTATCTTATTCACTACAGTACCTAGAAGAATTACTAATTGTTCAAAATATATTTGTTAATGATTTAAATCTATATAAATTTAGTTAGGGCCAACATAAAGATGATTTCCAAGTACCTGATGTTTCTATTGAGATTGCAAATGATGATTGTCTTCCACTTTATTCTTCATACATCAGAATGAAAATAATTTTAGAGATTTCATAACATTCCTTAGTTGTCTGAATTTTATGTTACTTTTTAAATATCCAGTGTAAACTGTCATACTAGAAGGACTTCCTTTTTTATATTCATCTTGCCTTTTTCCCTTCTAACCTCACTAACAAGAGCCCATGTCTAAAATTCCATCATGTAGAGGTAGTGATATGGGGTGTTTGGTCTTCCATAAATCTAGTCTTTCAAATATTTGTCCATTGAGAATAATACTACCACTTGGTTTAAAACTTTTTAAAAACCTTTATTGAAAAAAAATTGTCTGCTTTATTTAACCAATCTTTACTTAAAAGAAGTAAAATGGTATTTTTCTAGAAAACATTTTGGCTTCTTTTAAAAGTATAGTCCCTCCCCATTTGTATGAAAAATTATAGTTTCACCATCATCCTTTACTGTTTATAGACATCTCCAGAAAACCAACCAATCGAACCATTGTTACCCTTTTCAAAAAAGCTTGATTCTTACAGTTACTAAATAGGGGAAGATTCTGAACTCACTGTTGCTATCATTTCTCTTAAGATTTCTCTGAATCTTGAGAAACTCTTTTATCCTCCTTAGCTCATCTCTTTCCTTAGCTACAATTCTTATTTCTTCAAGGCTTTCATGAAGTTTCTCAGTCAAGTGTAAATTATTCATTTCCACAGTCTACATAGATAAATTCTGAGCCTCAAATTGCTTCTTCAAGCATTCCATTTCATTCCATTTCGAATGAGTTTTATTGACACTTTCTTTCACTTTAAGAAGTTGAAGTTCTTTTTTCTGAAGTTCTTGGATCTTGAGACAATTATAAAACAAGTTAGAATGTGTGTGTGTGTGTGTGTGTGTGTGTGTGTGTATCCACATATCTCTATGTATATTCTTGCTCATTCCATAAATAATTTTGAACACTCCCAAAAGAACAAAAGAGCACATACCTTTTTCTGTAATTCAGCTTTTGATGTACTTAAATCCTGTTGAATATTTGAAAAATCTGAGTTGTTTTTTTCTGAAAATCTCTCTCTGAATTTATCAGCAGTTTCTTGGTGCTCTTTCAAATGCATGTGAGCAATTTTTAGTTCCTGTTGTGTTTCCAGATCCTTTATTATCAAAACAAATTGAGAAATATGATGACATAAAGGCACACCTTTGTGAAGAAAATCTTAAAAAATACATGCTTACAGTGAAAAACAACCATTCCACCCATAAATTAGAACAGTGCAGGATATAAAGTAAAAGTTCCCATCCTGAGCCTCAACCATCCCAGCCCTGCTCCCTGATGAACTCTGCCACTTACTTTTCACCTTTCCTACACTGGGGCATCATTTTTAATTAGTATCACATGGCAAGTGAACCCCCACTTAGCCAGTGCCTTATTGGTAGACACCTGGATTGCTTCTAAATTTTGTTCAGCACAATGTTGTGGTAAATGCTATTGTATTTCTGCCCAAATGTGTGACTATATTGATAGGATAAATTCCTCAATGTGTAACTGCTGTGGCACATGCATATGCTCATAAATTTTTAATAAGATATTGTCAAACTGTCTCCCTAAAAGGTAAAAACATTTACATTTCACCAACAGTATCGTTTCATTTCAAAGGAGGAAGCTGCTTGTATTTAAAACGTTACTGGATAGGAAGACAGAACACACTCACCCTAGCTATGGTTTCCTGTAGGTTTGCCTTGAGTTGGTCTCCCTCCAGTTTGAGACTCTTCTGCTCTCTTCAGGTTATCTCTCTCTTTCATTACAGACTTCATTTCTTCAAGGTCTTCATCAAGTTTCCGAGCCAAATTTAAGTTCTCCATTTCTATTTTATTCAGAGTTAAATGTTGGGCCTTCAATTGTCTCTTCAAGTGCTCTATTTCAGATTTTTTTTTTTTGAGTCTCACTGACATCTTCTTTTAACTTAACAAGCTGACTTTCATTTGCCTTAAGTACTTGGATTTTAAGAGGATAAAAAATAACATGTTATGATACAAATGTTTTTTAAGGGAAGGATAAATAATAGTTTCTAAATTGAGTACAGCAACAATCCTCCCACATCACTCTTATCAATACTAAACACAATTCTACACAGAAATTTTTCTTTTGAGATGTAATATACATAAGTGCTCCACTCTTAAGTGTATATAACTCAATTATTCTGGATATATACATACATAGATGTATGTGTGTGTGTGTGTATGCATACACACACACACACACACACACACACACATCTATGTATGTATATATCCATATTAAAATATAGAAACTTTCTAACACCCCATAAAGTTGCTGCATGTCCTGTTCTACAACTAACCATTACGCTGACTTTTATCATCCTAGATGAATTTTGCCTGCTTTTGATTTTATAAATCACAATGTATTTATCCTGTTGAAGGGCATTTGAGTTGTTTTCAATTTTTTGTTATTATGAGTAGAGCTGCTGTGAACATTCTTGTACATATCTTTATGTTGAAGTATGTATTGTTTTCTCTTTGGTACATACCCGAGGAGGAGAAATGCTGAGCCATAGGTAGGTATGGGTTTAATGTTAGTAAAAACTACCAAGCTGTATTCCAATCTGGCTAAACCATTTTACATCCTCAATGGATTTTAGGCACAAATAGATTAGCTAGCCAATCAAATCTCCCTCCCCCCAGTATCCTTTCTTGTAATTTAGTGTTACATTTTCTAAACCATTTGCATATTTAATATTTCATCTGTCTTCTTAGAAACAATCCCTGTGAGTTCATCAATATTTCCTCGTGCTCCTTTAGATACATGTGAGCAATTCTTAGTTCCTCTTGTTTTTCCAGGTCCTTTGTCATTAGAGAAATTTTAGGAACACTGACATATCTTAATGTTAACTAGTATTTTTTTAATGAAAGTGATACATTTTCTCAGTAAAAATATAAAAGTCACTTCTTACTCTACATCTTAGGACGTGATAAGCTTTCCCTCTTCTGTCCCCCGCCCCCCCACGCGCCCCACAACCTGCTCCTACTCTCCAGAGCAAACACATCATATACATACCATTGTGCAGCTTACTTTTCCTGCTAACAGTTATTTGGGGCTTCCAAATTGGAACACTCAAATCTATTTATTTTTTAAAAAAACCTGTGGTGTAGTAATCTGACATATTGCTCATATTTATTTACCCAGTTTCCTTCTGATGGACATTTAGATTATTTCCCATTTTTTACAAACTGCTATAATGAACAACCTTGTTGTGTATGTGTGTGTCTGTATATATTTGTATCAAAGAAGGGTTCACTGGTGTCAGAAATACAACGTATTTTAGTTTCTGTTTCTCTGAGGCTTTCTCTGAGCTGGTCTTGCTCCATTTTGAGGGTTCCCTCCATTCTTCTTAGGCTATGTCTTTCCTTAGTAACATATTTTATTTCTTCAAGGTTTTCATGAAGTTTCTGAGTCAACCTTAATTTGTCTCTGAACTTTCCAGGGTTGAGTTCTACACCTCCAATTGCCTCTTCAGTTGTTCTGTTTGATACATATTTTCCCTGAGATTATTTTTTACCTGAAGAAGTTGATGCTTTTGAAGTTCTTGGATCTTGAGATAATCAGACAATAAATTAAGATGTAGACATTGATAAATGCTAAATAATAATTTCTAAATTATGTAGGCATAAATCTCAACTTGTCTTTAATTTTAGGCTAATTTATGTCCTGTTTCATTGCACAAAAGATTTTATTCAAATTCTGTTACTTAGGTAACAACTTAAAAAAAATACCTGTGATGGGAGTTCCCTGGTGGTGTAGTGGCTTAAGGCTTCGTCACTGGTGCTGTCAGTGCTGTGGCCTGGGTTCGATTCCCAGCCAGGGAACTACCCATATACCAAAAAAGAAAAAGAAAAAGAAAAAAAAATACCTGTGCTTTTAAGGCAGTATTTTTGTTTTCTAAATCCATCTGCCTATTTGATAGTTCATCTGTTTTCTCTGAAACAAACCCCCTGAGCTCATCAATAGTTTCCTGGTGCTTCTTCAAATGCATGTGAGCAATTCTTAGTTGCTCTTGTTTTTCTAGGTCCTTCATTATTAGAGAAAGAAAAATAACATATTCAGAGTGATACAATTCAAACAATGTGTGGGAAAATACTTCCCCTCCCTCCTTTCGCCTCCTAGTGGCCATTCTCTGAGTTATTTTCGGATGTTAATGCGTCCATGCTAACGTCCGTGCTGGATGTGCCACTCCACAATTTATTCTTTTCCTATCAGGACACTTCCAATCAGCACCACAGCTCGCCCACATCCTTTGTCTGTGGCTTTGGATCCACAGTCTGAATGGAATTTAAGAAGTCCCTTACTAACAGACAGACAGAATTTTTCCTGGGTTTTTTTTTTTGTTTTTTTTTTTGCTTTATTTTGTTATTGCAACTTGCTGCAATGAATATTCTTCTACAAATACCTTTGCACAACTGTGCTAATGTGTGCAGGATAAATAGCTGCACCTGAACTTTTTGGGTCCATGAATAAACTTACTAAAATATTTGGAAGTATTACCAAAAAATCCCCCTCCCCCCAACCTTCCCCAAGGTTGTACCAATTTTACACTCTCACCGACCCTATCGCCATGGCTCTTGCGGGACACGATGTCATGTTTACTAGGTGGGGGAAAGATGGTAACTCACTCTAATTACAACTTCCCGTGGGCTTTTCTTGAGTTGGTCTCTCTCCACTTTGAGAGTCTCTTCCATGTTCCTAAGCTCATCTCTTTCTTTTGTAACAGATCTCATTTCTTCAAGGTTTTCATGGAGTCTCTGAATTAACCCCATGTTCCCTATTTTTACATTTTCCAAAGTTACCTTTTGGGTTTCAAGTTGGTTCTTCAAATATTCCATTTCACGTACTTTTTTTCTTGAGTGAGTCTCACTTACAGCTTTTATCTTAAGAAGCTGGTGTTCTATTTCCTGAAATTCTTGAATCTGAGAAACTCATGAAACAAGTTAGGACACAGGCAGAGTTATGAAAGGAAAAGATTTGTTTCTAAAATAAGTCAATCATCTTTCCATTTAGTCTAATGTGTGTAGTGTTTTCTTCCAAGGGGACATGAGGAGCACAATAATCAGATGCCATCTTCCAATTTAACAAAACAAGACCTACCCCTTCCTATAACTCAGCATCTGAACTTTCTGAATCTGCCTGAATGGTTACTCCTTGGTCTGTCTTCTCTGAAATAGTCCCCGTGCTGACAGTTTCTTGGGACTCCTTCAGAAGAATGTGAGTAGTCTGTAGTTCCTCTTTGATTTTCTGTCCCCGTATGATTAGAGGAAAATTAACAAAACTTAGTGAATACCATCATAACCACTGTAAGACTAGGTTTGTACCCAAAAAAACATTAGAAGAGGGAAATTTACTTCAGCTATAATTTCTTTAAGTTCTTCTGTGAGTCGGTCTCTCTCCATTTGAAGGGTGTCCTGCACCCTTTTCAGTTCATCTCTTTCTTTAATTATATTTTTTATTTCTTCTTGACTTTCCTGAAGTCTCTCAGTTAACTTGGATCTCTCTCATTCTATCCTTTCTAGAGATGAATCTTTGGCTTTGAGTTGCTCCTTTAATTGTTCTAATTCACCCATTTTTTTCCTGAGTCTCACAGATTCCTTTCAGGCAAAAGAATTGTTCCTGTTTCTCATGAAGCTCTTGAGTCTTAAACAATAATAAAATAATAGCCAAAAAATATATACACATGTGCATTAAATATGTTTATATGTGTATATGTATATACATGTACGTGTGTGTATATTTGTGTGTATATTTTTTAAGAGAAAACAACCCAGGATGCCGTACAAAACACTTTGGTATGCAAACAGCAGTTGGTAATTCAGTCAGCTGCCACCCTCAGGTTACTGCAGTGTTCCTTTACCGCAATTTACCCTTCTCTGTAATCCATCATTGGCTCTTTCTAACTCCTTCTGAAAGCTTGATAGTTCAGTTTCTTTGTCTGAAAGAGTCGCTCTCAGCTTATCACTAGTTTCCTCCTGTTCCTTCAGGTGACAATGAGCAATTTTAAGTTCCTCTTCGGTTTCCAGGTGCTTTGTTAATAGAGGAAATTGTAAGAACTTACACAAACATCATAATGATTACACTATAATTCTTTTTCCAAAGGTTTCATTTCTACAAAAATAAATGCTTACAAAATACTAAAAATCAATCAATCAACCAACCAACCAACCACATATAACATGAAGGAGAGGATGCAACACACTTTAGCTCTGAATTGTCTCATGTTTTCTTTATGTTGGTCACTTTCAGATTGAGGAACTTCCTGCAGCCTCTGTACGTCATCGTGGCTTTCTCGATGTCTCGGACAACTTGAGCATTTCCGTTTCTAGTCTTAGCAGGGCTGACTCTTCAGCATTGAGGTCCTCCTTCAATCACTCCAAGCACTCATTATTTTCTTTGTCTCATTGTCTTTTTCCTTCATATTGAAGGACTGTTCTTGTTTGTCTTGAGCCTCTTGTATCTTAAGAGAATCATAAAACTGTTCAGATGACCTCCAAAGATACTTCATATTATTTTAGGGGAAAAGAAATCAGGATACTTTCTAAAATGATTAAGCCAGGCTTCAATGGTTCATTATACATCAATCTTCCCACTCCCTCATGCGTCCATTATTCAGGTGTTTAGCATTTATTTATTGAGGGCTCACTGTGCTATCAGTATACTATTAGAGGCTGGAGATAAAACAGGAAATGGGACTTACAGGGTCTCTGTGTTTTTAGGACACTTCACTATGCTAAATCTTACCAAACAGAGGTATTGGCTTCTCTTAGGGTATTAGTGGCCCACCTAACCTACCGTGAGTGGTTAGGAAGGGATTCCTGGGGGACAGAAAGCTTCAGTTCAGAACTAAAGGATGTGAGCCCTAGTTAGGCAAAGGCAGGGTATGGTAATGCCGCAGGCAGGGAGACCAGAACATCTGAAAACCATGAGATGACAAAGAGCAACATACTAGAGTTGCTGCAACATGATAAGCAGGAGGGAGAGAGAGCTGAAAAGGCTGGAGACAAGCAAGGTCTGGGATCCAGGGCATCCTAGGCCATGAGAGGGATTCTGGTCTTTATTTCAAGAGTAACAAGAAGCTATGAAAGGGTTTTAAAAAGAAAAGATCGCCTGGACTCAGAATGGGTCATAAATTAGAGATGTATAAGAATGAATGGGGGGATCAGTTAGGAGGGTACTGTAGAAATCCAGGGAAACAAAGAATGGTGGCCTGGATTACAGTGCTGGCAAAGTCAAGAGAAAAGTGGGAGGATTTCTCTCTCTCTCTCTCTCTCTCTCTCTCACACACACACACACACACACACACACTCAAAATACACAAGGTTTGGTACTTACGTATGTAAGATAATTAACAGTTATCTTCATGTATGTTGGATTAACCTGACTGTATGAAAATGTAAGCCACCATAAACTCTACCTGTTCTTTCCTTCAAAAGCTTGAAATCATTCCCTATTCCAAACAAGTTTTTACTTTTAGAGGCAGTTATACTCACAAAAGGCTGGAGTTTTATTATATACAGAGGGCGAAATGATGTTCATAGAAACATTCGTAAGAGCATAATTCATCTTTTCTTAATAGATATTTTTCACATACTGCTTAAGAAAGTCATGTTATATAAATTCATTTATCCATACATAAGTCTTAACAAAAGGTAACCTGGTATGTGACTCCTTGATAAAGAGAGACAAAGACTTACATTATAATTGATGGTATGAAATTAGGGTCTCACTCTATAACCTTGCACTAGCCAAGTAAATACGTTCAGCACCATGTTGGCCACATGTATTTTTAAAAGTTTTTATAATAGTCTATAATTACATTAGAAAAAATTTGAAAAAAGAAAGAGAAAAAAACCATTTGATGTCATCAATTTCATACCACCATTATTAGAATGCTGGAGTATTTCCTTCCACAATTCTTTCCATTAAAAAAGTTTCTTAACACAGCAATTGTAATTAATTTACATATGTAGGGTTCTTTTCAGCCTTTCTTTTCCGCTTTCATCACATGCATTTTCCCATGTTATTACCTAATCTTCAAATGATAATTTTTAGTAGTGGCTTGGTTCTCTAGAGTGGATACAGACAGACCGTACTTTATTAAGTTCCCTTCTTCTTGTTGGCAATGTGCATGAACTTCAGGCAATGGTGAGCACTGAGCTAACTACATGAGAAATTAAGGTGGGGAACACATAGTCTGTCAGATACTGTAGTTCAGAATCTTGAATCTTTACTCTTAAATAAAGGAATGTACGCAAAGACAAAGCAGACTGAAACAAAGTATTTTGTCATGAAACCCAAGGTACATTTCAAAACTGAACATGAACACGGCCTAGAAAGTATTTCAGCTACCATGGTTATGAGTAAAATCTAACAGATCTAATTATTATGTGAGAATAAGCTTACCAATTAATCACAAAGTTTAAAATTTCTGTTGAGACACACTAGATAAATTACATTTCCAAAGAGAGAGACACATCAAGCAGGATTAGAAATGGCAATTCATGACAGACCTAATACAACTCTCTGGTGACCAGATCAATAGAGGGGCCTCCTGGAAATCCCCAGACCCACCCCTTTATCCACATGGGGATTCCATGAACATGATATAAGGCCAAGCTGATCTCAGCCTTCCATCCTGAATTGCAGGACCTCTGATGAACAGAATGTCCCCAGAGAATCCCCAGTCAGACCCTTATATTGAAACGGATGCTTCCAGGATGAACTGAGGACTCCAGGATCCCGCTGGTCCCAGTGAGTGTATCTTTTCTTCTCCCTCACTTCTCCTCTACTGCCTCCTTCTCCTGGGGCCCTATAATTGCATTTTGCACTTGTTTAAAAGCAGTTATTGATTGTTTATCTTATTTTCAAAAATCTATTAAGAAAACCTTCCCCTAGTGAAAGCAGAAGTTAAAAATTTCAAATCAAGGTCAAGTTTTTTTGGCCCATGGTTGATCCAAATTATAGATAAGCTGAGAACACAAAATACAGAGAAAGTAGCTTTTCTAGGAGACAAGGACTAAAGCTTAGGGAGAAAGAGAGAGCTCCTCTTCCAAGGCAGAAATATTGTGTGTCAGGGTAAGTAGGACCAAGTTTTAGGAAATAAATGTATATAGAGACTTACTTACATAAGTGGGGTCTTAATTATACTGAAGTGTGTGTTTTTATTTAATAATGTATCCTAAAAATTTTTATTTTTATATAATGTCTAATTTTAAAAAATTATATGACTGTACAAAACTGAGTTGTGTTTCTAGAAATTAACAAGGAACAATTCAAAAGGGAACTTTAGAAAACAATTGCATTTACAATAGCATCAAAAAGAATAAAATGCTAAGGAATAAACTTAACCAAGAGGCAAAGGTTTATATGCAGAAAAATAAAACATTCCTGAAATAAATTAAAGAAGATATAAATAAATATTTCATGTTCATGAATTGAAAGACTTAATATTGTTAAGATGTCAATAACCACCCAAAGTGATCTACAGATTCAATGCAATCCCTATCAAAAGCCTAACAATGGGAGTTCCCTGGTGGTGTAGTGGCTTAAGGCTTCAGCGCTGGCACTGTGTCAATGCTGCGGCCTGGGTTCGATTCCCAGCCAGGGAACTACCCACATACAAAAAAAAAAAAAAATCCTGACAGTGTTTTTTGTAGAAATAGAAACACCTGTCCAAAAATTCACATGAAATCCCAAGGGACTCTAAGTAGCAAAAAACAGTCTTAGAAAAGAAGAAAGTTGGAGGTCTTAGACATCCTGACTTCGAAACTTACTACAGAGCTATAGTAATCGAAACAATGTAGCACTGGCATAAACCCAGACATACAGATCAATGGAACAGAATAGAGCACCCAGAAATAAATCTGCCAATGAAGGTCATCAGAAGAAACAATGGATTTGAAAAGACTCATAGATGAAAAAAATGGATGAAAGAGGCTTGAAAAAGGTGAGTGCATCTGAATACAACAAATGGCAAGATTAATGATTATATGGAGACCCAAGCAGAAAAGTAGGAAAATTCATAAAACTATAGGCACAAATAAAATTTTATAAAATATTTTAGCTTTTCAAAATGTAACTCAACATTGTTCTAGCACTGTTGAGTTTACAAGGGTTTCATTCCATTTTCCCAAATAGTCACAATTCTTTAGATACTTTTTGTTTTTCATTTCTACAGTTAAGAAAACTGAATATTAGAGAAGGTAAGTGAGTTTATTGGGGTTTTACAGCTAGAGAGTAGTAGAACTGGGATTGGAATCCCAATCTCCGTATCTTCAATTTTATGCCCTTTTTATTATTCTGTGCTGCTCTGGAAGTAAAAATAATAATAATAAGGGCGTTTATTTACTGAGTACATTCTATGACTAAACACTTTTTTCTTTCATGTCTAACTAAAAATTGTTTTTGAAGTTCTATAATAAGCATATACAACTTTGAAATTCAGAAAACAACGTTTATTTTAAAAATATTCCCTTTAGCAATTTACTTTTTTAAATGCTGAAAAAAGGTTATCATTAAGAAGTTAAAGGATGATTTATAAAACGCTGACGCTGGGCAAACTTCCCAGGTGCTGGACAAGGGGTCACAGTGCAATGTCATAGCATCCCTTCACTAAGTGAAAACTGACCTTGGCCCTGGTGCAAAGGAGTGATCAGGGTGCTTCAGAGAGCAGGGTGCATTGGACAGCACCCCAGGCTGGGATGGAAGACAGCAGGGGAGTCCTCAGAGCCAAGTGAGGGAGGTAGTAGAGCCCTTTGTCCTGAGCTAAGATTAGATCAAAGAAGACTGACCAGTGATTGTGTGATCATCTTGCCATGAAGCCATGGAAAAACAAATGTTCTGATAAGAGCAACTGTTTATGAGAGATGAGGTATGATGAGAATACCCAATGTATACTAGGAAGTTCATTTATGAATACTTTAGCTTTGTTCTTAGCAGATGTTAAGTTACCGTAGTTTTCTATGTATAGGGTGCCCCCACTATAAGATGACCCCTACTTTTCTAACCCAACATTAGGAAATCAATATCAACCAGTTACTCCTGTGTATAAGACGACCCCTAATTTTTGCTCTAACAATTTTAGACAAAAGTATCATGGAAAAACACAGAACTTGAAATCAGAAAGTAGAATTTAATAATATAGGTGCTGCTAATAAAAAAGTAGACTTGAAATAAACCTTAGAGCCAAGCCTATTAATGAGGCAGCAAACCCAGGTGCCCATTTAGTACCCAGAACAGGGTTTCAAAGGGATTGTCTCCTTTCCCTCAAAGCCCGATCCATCCAGCCCACGCTTTTCCTATGGCCTCGGTACCCTTCCCTGCACAAGGCCCCTGCTAATCCTCCCTCCTCCAAAGCAAGACTAGTTACAAGTATGCTTGTCCTACCTTTACACCACACCCTAGCAGAGTGAAAGCCTTCCGTGTAAATGCTATTTGCCCACAATGAAATTTTGTCTCTAGAAGATCTCTGCAGAGGTCATTTGATTGAATATGATTATATGAGGGCTGTCGGGAAAGTATCCAGCCATGTAATATGAAACATGGAAGCATTTATGGCTAGATTTTTTTTTCTAGGCAGCCCTCATATATTTAAGCCCAAGATTTATAGCCTTTCCATATATTTCCTCATGGCATTATTTTAAGCTTATTTTGAACAGGTGTCTTCAGGTTTTCTAAAATAATATATCTGCATTTAGTTGAGGTCACCTACATCTACTTTCCTCATGACACAGAGTAGCATATGATCCCGTCAAGTTTAAATCTATATAAATGCATCTTGAAATTAAAATAAATGAATGGCAACCAGCTAGTTTCCATAATGTGTACTAAGAAAATGAATAATCTGAAAAATCAGTAAGAAAAACCAAAATGTTACAAAAAATGGGCACAAGTTTTGAACAAACTGGCTAGTAAGCACATGAAAAAATGATTAGCTTCACTCATGAAGAAATGCAAATCAGATCAATAATGACATACATTTCTCACCTACCAGATTAGCAAAATACCTGAAGGTTGAAAATACTCAGATTAGAAAAACACCTTCTCATATACTATTGGGGGACAGAGAAATTGGTACAGCCTTTTAAAAGGACAAACTGATACTATCAAAAGTTTCAATGTGCGTACTCTTTCATAGAGCAATCCTATTTCTAGAAATTTATGCTACAAACTCAAAGATATGCGTATTTTGCTAATTTTATACACATTTTTTCACATTTAAACATTTCTGAAATTGGGGTGTCAAGTCTTAGTTGAATTGGCAGCACCCTTTTTCTTTCTTGGAGGCATGTAAAATAACGGTGCTCCTTAGACTTGGCTGTGTCTTAGAGTTTATGAAATATAGTATATTCAAGGCTATTTTATTGAAGCACTTTTTGTTTATCAGGAAACTAGAAACAATTTAAGTAACTGTTAGTAAGATAGTGGTTTAATACAGTACAGCTACACAATGCTATACTCTGCAGCTCTCACAAAGAATGAGGAAGGGATCTTGGAAATATAATCATGATATATTTTAAGTAAAGACATCAAGTTATGGATTGGTAAGTAAAGGGGAAAAGAATGTGTGTGTGTGTGTGTGTGTGAATTTAGGCACACATGTGTATATGCATAGAAAATAGCTTTTATCATTAAATAATTTTATTAATTTCATGTCAAGAAAGTATCGGGAAAGAAAAAAATTAATCAGAAGAACTTAACATGAAATTCACCCTTGTGCTGGCCCATCCCAGGCCTGCAAGGAAAGCCACGACCAAGGTGCACAGTCCTCTTGACCCACCGAAACCAAAATACATGCTGCTGAACATCATTAGCACAGAGAGCCCCAAAACAGGAAATGTCCTCTTCCACACAAGTTTGTCCTTGAGTAGAAAAAAAGATAGATTTTCTTAATTATTTCATATAACTTGTTTTTAATTACTGATTTTTCTGTATTCAGGACAGAGTGGAAAATAAAAATGTGCGCATCTGTGCACATAGATGCATGACATAGTATTTCCTTTCCTTAATAAACGGAGACTTAGTATGTGTATGAATGTAGGTTCCTCTTGCAGGAGTAAGGTTAGCTTCCTCTGTAGGTACCAATGCAGTTTCACAGGGCTGAATGGAATAGCAGAGAAAAGCACGTGGGCTTTGGAGCCGGACAGACCAGGGTTAAAATTCTAGCTCTTCCATATCAATGGTGTGCGTGTGGCACCTTAATGAGCCTCCCCAAGCTTTTTTCCCTCCTTCCTGAAAGCTGTTACATCATGGGCTTTTTCTGATGGTTGAAGATAGGATCTCTCTCTTATTTTTAGGCTCTCTGTTTACTCTAATGTGAGGCTCTCCTGGATTTTCGTTCCAAATCCTCGAATACCAAGAAGCTTGAAGAGGCTATAGTGTGAGTAGATTTTTTTGGTGGTTGTTGTCATTGAGTTTTAAAGTCTACGAAAAATGTGCCTCTCTCCCTTTACTTTTCTCTGTTCAGCCTCTTAAGCATCTTGATCACTTTAAAAGGCAGGAAGGTCTTTAAAAGTGCTTGACTTGAAGACAAGCAGGCTTTGGAGGTGAATTAACTGAGTTCATTCCCAGCTCCACTGCATTGTAGCTATGTGACCTGGTTAAGTCACTCCTCCCTAAGCTTTGATTTCCTTATCGTAGAATGGTCAAATGAATCGTATTCTCACCATGGGTTATTAAGTGGATTGTACAAGATTAGTGCTTCCCAATAGAATGTTCCATGATGATGGAAATTTCTGTATCTGCACTATCTAAGGAAATGTTCTCTATCTGTTGTAGTTACATGTAGCTAGTGGCTGCCATATTGCACAGAGGCACTTTATGGTACTTACCACATCATTTTATACACAGTAAGCAACCAAATGTAAGTCATCATTGTTCTATTTTGTTGTGTAATTTTAAAAATCTTATCATTTTCCTTTATAAATTCATAAAATTGCTTGCAGACAATTGTACCTGGGACTTTTTTTGTTTTGTGTTGTTTTAATGTGGGTATTTCCCTGGCTGGGAATTGAACCCAGGCCGCAGCGTTGACAGCGCCGAAGCCTTAGCCACTACACCACCAGGGAACTCCAGGAGTTTTTTGAAGCACAATGAAAATTCAAATCAACATAATGGTAATGGAACTATTAATTGTCTTAGTTAAGGTTCTAATATAGTTAACTTTCTAACCCCATTCAAAATGCTCTCAAATCTTCAGAGTGCCAATTCTTACAGGAAAAAGGAGATTTTTATGTTTAATCTATCGTAAGAGACTTAGGGAAGTAGGAGAAACAAAGCATTTGTTTCTCATTATGAAATCATTGTACACAGTAAAGAACTTTGATGTCCTTGGTTAGAAATATTGTAATATATTAAAATGAAATGTTAAGGTCTATCTTTAGAATCTGAGTTATTTTGATACTAAATAAGGAACTCAGAAAGACATTTTATATCTTGATGTAGTTGAGTATCATGAATAATAATAAAAATAAATAGAAATAATAAAATTAAAATAATTTAAAACATTAAAAACCTGCATATGCTATCATTTTGCAATTGGTTATTTGTTTCACAGTGAAATTTGAAATGTATGGGATATAAAGTAGAGAAAAATATTTCAGGACTGCACTAAAATCTTAGACATTTAGTCCCCTTCAAAAATCTCATGGACGGTACTGATAGAACAACATGTAGGTAGAAAATGGGGGCCGTTTTCTAAGTCTCATCCTTCATATCGGCTTTGAGGGAAGTGTTCCAGAATGTTTTTCCAATGACATTTTAGAGCATGGCTTTCCCACAGATTATTTCTTTTACCTGGTCACTATTTGGAAAGTACTGAATAAAAAAATCCAAGAAGAGATCCAGTTGCCACACCAATAGCCACCTCCAAAACTCCTCTGAGGACATTAAAAATTGTGGGGCCTAAAAAACGCACAGAAAGAAAAACTTCAGATAAAATTCTAAATCCATAAAGAGACCACTTTAATCATCAACAATAAAGCTTCAAATTACATTGAAGGAAAAGCTTACAGATATTTCCTGCTCTACACATTCTTAAATATACGTGATTTAAAATATCTAATGGACCTACCTTACAGAAAGGTATGCAAATATGAGAGATAAATTTTAAAACAGGGATAAGCTATGATTTGTGTACTATTTTTTGTATGTCTACTTCCATAAAAATTTACTTTAAAGGACCTAAGAAAATATGAAAGTTTTAATAAAATTTATGATTCAGAGCTAATTTGTCCTGCTATATTATATGCATAGGCTGGGTGAGTAGAGAGTTTTCAAATTGTCATTTAAGAGACTGATTTGTCTCTTCCATGTACATTTGTCTCTGATATGTACACTGATTTTAGTAGCTCTGATATATATAGAACACAGTAATTAAAGAATTTGGCAATTAAAGTCAAGATTCTTTTCTTACTACAATGAGTGTAGAGGACCTACCTCTTCTCAGATATTTATTCTAAAAGTAAATATGAAAAGAAATTATTTTTGAAATGGCTTTTAGAAGAGTATTTTTAGTTGTGTAGTTTCTTTGAAATATAATATAGAGGTAAGTAGAGTCTCTGTAGCATAGAAGATTTAGAAAACTTTAATTGAAAAAAAAATCTTTGTTAGCACAATGTGCAGAAAATTATATTAATACTGATCAACACATAAAGCCCTTCTTTACACACTGTTCTAAGAATAAATGTACTACTGAGTTTTGTGGTTTTTTTGTTATTGTAGTGAAGGATACAGAATATGCCACTTCAAAGTATGCTACTTTGGCATAAGGATTATTTTGAGTTGAAGACAATTGAGAAGAAACAGATACACAAAAAGCTACCTGCACTCTGGATGTGGGCGAAACAAAGGAGCCCTCTCCCCACCTCACTATAGACTCCTTTTCCTACTCCATTAGCTCTCAGTGTCACCTTTTTCCTTCCAAAGTCTTAATTGCCTCCTTGATCCATTTTCTCTGGCTCCTCACCTTGAGCAACAAACTGTCCCCCATAGATTATTACTCTGAAACTTGTAACTCACGTCTCCAGCTTGCTGATTACAATCACTACAGGCAAGCACCCCTTCCAGGCCTTTCTGGGCCTAGACAGGGGATAACACCAGAATGACCAGCTAGACCAGAAGTCAACAGGCCCCAGGCTCAACGGGCTGTATATAACAGTGACAAGGGCTATGAGACCTATTTCTTGGGTCAAAGCTTTAAAACTATTAACTGAATTAATTTCTCCTCATTTGGGAACCATTGGGTTACAATTGATACCCCAAGAAGGCTTCCAGCCCATCTCAACCAAAAAAGTCAACATGGTGGATCTCGAGACCCCTTCCCCTTTTAGATCAGATAGGGTGAGAGTTCCATGGATCCCCAACAGGTAGGGACAACAACCATTCTCAGCAGAAAGCAGGTATAGAAGATGAGACCTCCAGTCCCTCAGCTTCCCATAGAGATTTGTGGGGATCACATCTCTCAAGAGAATGTGAGGAAGGCAGATAGAATGGGGGATCTCGGACCCCTCCCATGAGACTCACCCTGGCTGGACTAGTCACTGCCTTGATACCACCCTTTCACTAGTAATCCCTGCCCCAGGCTAGGCAGCCACAGAAGAAAGTTCCAGGAGGTAAATACAAAGACATAAGAAACCCACCAATTCAAGTCAGTTTCTAACGCCTGAGCAGTAAGAGCTACAACGACCTTCATCTCACCTGGGCCTCATTATACCATCATTGTAATATAATACATATGCCCAGAGTTCATTAATATCATTATAACAGACTGAACTCTAAGAACTTGCACAGCTAGAAGGGGGGTTATGTAATTAGGCCCATGTCAGTCGAGCTTGTAAATCAAGACACCCCACGCCCAGAGGTGTATCCCCCGAAGACATGGAAGAAAATATAAACTACCCCAGCCTTGTTCATCGGGGCTCTTGAGCCATTTTCCTGCTCAAGCCCGCCCCTACTGTTGTGGCAAGACCAGTACCGAAGAAGTCAAACAGCAGGTTGGAGGGTTGGAGAACCAGTTTATTAGCCGGCGGGCTCAGAGGAGTTACAGTCTCCAAATTCTGAGCCCCGACTAATGACTTTTTGGACTCCTTACAGGGTTGGGGTGGGGGCTGGTTGATACGTGAAGTAAGCAGGGGTACAGACGCTAAATGCATGCGTTAGGCACCTGGGGGAAGGAATGCGGAAGTGGGAGTTCACAGAATTTACATTAAACAGCTTTGTCTGTCAGTTTCCATTTCACTACCTCTGAGGAGTGCACTTTCCCGTTGCCATTTGAGGCCTTGGACTCATTCTCCTTGTTCAGCCTGCTTCCACCTCTTTGGAGTGTGCTTTCTTTCAATAAACTATCCTTTTGTTTCACCTCTACACTTTGGTGTGTGTCTCGTTCAGTTCTTTGCTTGAGATACCAAAAACCTGGACACCATGCCGAGGAAGACACCCCATTTTCCAGTACAATATTCGCCAACCGCAGACATGTAGGACACTGATGTGTAGGAGCTGGAACAGGTTGAGTTAAACAACTGGAATTAGACTTGAGGACTCACGAAAGCTTGTTCAGCTATTCTTGGACTGTGGAGTTTTAGCCTCTGTCCTATTTTATAATTTCCTTAGCTACATTTCCCCCCCTAAAATTATTCGAAAATAGGAGGGGCTTAGTTTAATCCAACAGACCTCAAGTGTATATGTACTTTAGCTAGATTCTGGTCTTTAAAAGTTCACAGAGTTGAAGCGTAGTGATAAAAGGGCTCACTGTTGCAGGTACACTACATACATTAAATAATTCTCACAACTGGCATGTGCGGTGAGGACTGTTCTCATTACCCTTATTTAGAGATGAGAAAACAGGTCCAGAGAACTACCTTCTCAATGCCAGAGGGAAGAGCTAGGGTTTGAACATCTGGCAATCAGACTTCTGAATCTGGGTTCTTAGATGTCATCTCTTTGGCAACCCCATGCCCACCCCAGAGCAAACCCCTTTTCAGTGCATTTCAGTTTTGTTTTTATCAGTCCCCTACTGCTCTTGTGAGAATATGTGCAGAAAAACCCATTACAAAACAGTTTCTCAAAGAGTTGATATTTAAGGTTGGGTTTCCTGACCCCAATCTTATCAGCCACGTTTACCTTGAGGGGAGTCCTAGTGTAATCTAAAGGGCTTGCACAAGATACTCCATTTTCTTTTAGTCCAATTTAATTCAAGTAGAAAACGTGTTTCTGAACCTGGCCCCTAATTCCTAGGCTGTGCCCTGTGGGGCACTAATGTCACCTGTTTGTTGCCTATGGTGTGGTTGGGAAGAGGAGGAGGACGTGGCTATGTGCTTTGAGGGCCAGCTGGTTGTAGTAAACATCCCGGAACTAAAGTGTGTGAGACCCGGGCAATAGCTCTTTTTTCTGCCCAGAGCCAACTAGCTCTGAGAACTTGACACCCCACCCCCAACCTGATTTCTTTCTTTGTGACTCATGGAATAGACTTTACAAGGTTTTCTGTGAAGAGTAAATGAGAACACGTGTGAAAGTAGTTTGAAAAAACCACAAGATGTATACAGCTGACAGCTATTGTTAAGTTTTACCATGAAAAGCATCTTTCAGAATGTGGATGGTTATAAAAAGAGATTTGTTTTTATTAGAGTTTGTTTCTAAAGTGAGGACAGGAGCTGTCATCAATGTGTTCTATAGTTGACTGAGGTATGAGATCAAATTTAAAATCTCCAGGTTAAAATCTGTAATAAAATAGCTTAGGAAGGAAACAGAACACGCAGCTTAATATTCCCATTCAGTTTGCAGCTTCCAGGAAGGCAGACCTGAAAGTTCAGGGTCAAGCCCTGAGGTTGGACTTACTTGAGGTACTGAGGTGCTGAGGGGAGACAAGACCCTGGACCAAGCTCTCTTTATGTTCTTTTTTTTAATACAAGTGCTGATATATGTGTATTTATTTTTACTGTTTATTAATTAAATTTATTGGGGTGACATTGGTAACATTATATAGGTTTCAAGTGTACAATTCTGTAATACACCATCTACATACTGCATTTTGTGTTCACCACCCAGTCAGTTCTCCTTCTGTCACCATATGCTTGACCCCCTTTACCCTCTTCTACCTCCCCCCTCCCCTCTTACCCTCTGGTAACCACTAAACTGTTGTCTGCGTCTATGAATTTTTGTTGGTTTTCCTGTTTATTTGTTGCTTTCAGTTTTATATCCCACATGAGTGAAACCATATGGTTCTCAACCTTTTCTGGCTTATTTCACTTCACATGATAATTTCAAGATCCATTCATGTTGTCACAAATAGCAGTATTTCATCTTTTCTTATGGCTGAGTAATATTCCATTGTCCTACGAGGGCTGTCCAGAAAAACATCCAACAATAAATGCCTCTATTTTTCATGTTACATGGCTGGATACTTTCTGGACAGCACTCATATACATACCACATCTTCTTTATTCAGCTTCACTTCCTTTTTCATGCTTGGGCAGGCCTGTCTCTCAGGATTTGGGGGAGGAGTAAGGCTCAGCCAACAAAAAGGGCCCTTACTGTGTGCAAGGTATCTTGTGTTGTAATTGAATGTTGCTTTGGACTCCTCCGTATTGCAAAAAGTCCCTTGACCCTTAGAATGTGATGAGTGGGCCACATGACAACTTTATCATCCTCTTAATCACTCCCTTGGGTCACTCAGCCAACCTCGGATTTGGGCCTCACATCAGGCCTTGCTCGCTAGGTTTTTCAGGAACCTCAGTATAATAGGCACCTGGCCTAAGCCTGTGGAGAGCAAACTTTGGCAGACATTTTCAAATGCAGCAAACAAAAACTTTAAAACTTGTATCATTAGATGAACGCGATAGCCCCTCAGAGCTGATATTTGCAACCTTCTTAGAGGAAATAGACACAGAGGTTACTGAAGTGATCTGACCAGGAATCTATCCTACACTTCAAAGGTTAGGTCACTGCTGCGGTGCACAGGAAGAGTGAGAGTGCACGGGCAGTTAAATAGATCTGGTAAAAATTATCTGGTGGTGGAGGCAGCCTTGGCTCCTCCCCCCGTTTTTTTAATGGATCCTATTTCCTAGACAAAGGCGACATAACCTAACTTAGTACTTCCTGAAAATGCCAGATGCTAAGAATCTCCCAAAAGCACTTGTTATACACACATTCCTGATAGGACAGGATCTGGTAATATGTGTTTTACAATCACTGTGAGCGATTCTTCCAAATCAGGGTGTCATAAAAAGAGTAGAATTCAGGATGCAGTTCTGCGCAGTCTTGTGCTAGAAAGTAGTTTCCCACTCCCACCGTAAACAGGCAATCAAGTTAAAAACCGTGCCCTTGCTTTGCAAAAGTAGATGCTTTTAAACAGAAATGCCCCAGTCCCTCCTCTTCACTTGCATCTTTTAACTGTCACCATCCCTAACCTACAGCTGGAGTGGCTTTCTCCAATCCCAACTCCGCCGGAGGCGCGCTCTACCCAAGGCCGAGCAGGTCTCGGCCACGTACGTCTCTATCCCGCGTCCGGCG
>PVJL010010098.1:26520-51982 GCA_004026885.1 Lyroderma lyra | reverse complement strand
CTCTCTTTAAAACAAACAAACAAAAAAAAGGTGTAAATCTTTGTGACTTTGGATTAGACAATGGTATTTTATTTTATTTTATTATTTTTTTTTTTTTTTGGGTATGTGGATAGTTCCCTGGCCGGGAATCGAACCTAGGCCGCAGCACTGACAGCGCCAGTGACGAAGCCTTAAGCCACTACACCACCAGGGAACTCCAACAATGGTATTTTAGATATGTCACCAAAAACACAAGGAAACCAAGGAAAAATAAATTGGACTTCATCAAAATTAAAAACATTTGTGTTTCAAAGGATACCATCTAGAAAGTAAAAAGACAACCCACAGAACAGGGGAAAGTACTTGCAAATTATATATAAGGGTTTAGTATCTGGAATATGTAAAGAATTCTTACAACAACAAAAAGAGTAACTCAATTTAAAAATGAGCAAACATCTGAATAGACATTTCTCCAAAGAATATATACAATTGGCCAATAGCATATGAAAATATGCTCAATATCATTTACTCATTAGGGAAATAACTAGAAACCTCCATGAGATACTTCTTGCCTAATAGGATGGCTATAATAAAAAAGACTGACAATAACAAGTGTTAGCAAGGATTTAAAAAAAAATTGGAATCCTCATAAACTCTTGGTGTGAATGTAAAACAGCATAGACACTTGAGAAAAAGAGTTGGCACTTCCTCAAAAGGTTAAACGTAAGAAGTAACCGTATGACCCAGCAGTTCCAATCCATACCCAAGGAAAATGAAAGCATATGTCCACAGAAAAATCTGTACATAAATATTCACAGTAGCACAATTCATAATAGTCAAAAGTGGAAACTGATGAATAAACAAAATGTCCATTAATAGAATATTACTTAACCATAATAAAGCTAAATGAAATACTGATACCTGCTACAACATGGATGAACCTTAAAAACAGTATGACAACTCTCCCTGGGATATCTCCTAGGAATTTGTAGTTGAAAGTCTGGAAGTGCCTGTTCTCCAGTAAGTGAAAGAAGCCAGTAACAAAAGAGCACATGTTGTACGATTCTGGACAATGAAATGTCCAGAATAGGCAAATCTAGATACAGAAAGGAGACAGTGGTTGCTAGGTACTAGAGAGAAAAGGATGGAGGGTGACTGCTAATGGCTATGGGTTTCTTTTTGAGGTCATGAAAATATTCAGAAATTAGTCACCCAGAATGTAAACACACTAAAAACCCTAAACCATATGTACATTTTTAAAGGGTAAATTTTATGGTATATAATTTATATCTAAATAAATAAAATTTAAGTAGCTGCATGTGGCTAGTGGCAAATGTATTAGACAGAGCAGCTCTGAAGGAAGGCACTGTTGGATCTTAGGGATGACAAGCATGAGAATCTACCCTCTCAAGGACCAAATAAAGATGATAGAGACTGCACACAAACCCAGCTGCCTCTCCTGAGGCAGGAGAAGGTCGTGTGTGTGGTCCACTTTCTTCAGCACCATGAAAGCCATAGGTTATGGGGCAGGACCTCAGCCAGGGTCACAGTGCTTTTCTACTAGAAACCCTATTTCTCCATTGCTGAGATCTGAGAGTAATCAAAACAAAGTATTTTATTGAATGCAGCAAATCTTAAGGAATCAAGGCTCTAATCTTCTTATAAACTTTCTTCTCTAACCTGCTGACTGTATCTTGTATTTACATCATCAAGACTGGCCAAAGTGTCACTGTCATTCAGTCTGAGCAATCATAGGACTGTGTAGAGCAAGGCCAGCAATTATAATGGCATTGTACCATAGATATGACAGGAAATGGACACAAAAGTTTAAAGCACAGACAGTGTCACAGGAAGGAAAAGAGGCATAAAATAATATGGGCTAGGGCTTTTTCTCTAATTTAGAGAACATTCTTTAGGCCCCTTCTAAACATGGGACCATTTTAAATGATGAAACACAGGTACAGCTTGCATAAAACTTCATCAGTGGTCATATTTGGATCTATTTTCACTATAGGGAGCTCTAAAAGGGATAGAAAAGTAGACATTAGAATAGTCCTGTTGTGCACTGGATTGTCAAATAGTCATTAACAGAAAATAAAAACACACATTATATATACTATCAGTACCATTCTAATTAGTGAAATTTGGTAGGGAGTATAGATCTACTATTATATACAACATTAAAAAAAACAATACTTGGTCTATGGCTTTTCAGAACCATGAACGTTTTTTTGTTTTGTTTTGTTTTTTATGAAGATAAAGGACTAATGAGAAGGAGAGGAAGCACAGAGTGTTTACCTGTCCCAGCCAATCTGGGGGCTGGTTCCAGGAGAAATGGTGACTTTTCCCAGTGATGGGGGCTCAGCTGGTCCTGAAGTTCTGCCTGGGAAGGCTCCTCCAGACAACTCTCCCTGGGATATCTCCTAGGAATTTGTAGTTGAAAGTCTGGAAGTGCCTGTTCTCCAAGCTGAGATCCAGTTTTCTCCAAGAGCACCTTCTGCCCCTGCATACAAACGGCCACCTAGGAATAAGTCCCATGTATTAGAGCGCAGCTCAAGGGATGACTGAGGGTAGCCTGATTCTCACTGCTCTGTAATGATTCCTTTACCTTGGGAATTCCTGAGAATGGCCTGGAGGTCAAGTTTGATAGAGACCACTAAAATTCTCAAATGAAGTACAGGGAAGGATATGTACAATGACCAGAACAAGGCTGCTTCAAATCAGCCAATACTTCTTGAGTGGAGTCCCTAAAGCTTGGACCTTTCTCAAGGCCTAGAGTCAAAGTCATCAGAGAACAGGAACAAACATCAGGGTGTCATGACACTGGTTCAGCAGATTCCCACCCTATGCCCATCTGTCTACCCACTTCTGCTGGAAACAGGCTCTGTAGGACCGGGAAGCAGTATGGTGGGGGCCATTAAAAACCACCTTTATTTAATAAATTGTTCTGTCCAAGTTTATCCTGGTAAGGAAATCTCAGTAGTAGTACGGCTCTAAGCGGGTTGCCCCAACCCTGTTCCCTGCTTCCATTCCTCAAAGCATATGGTTGTTTCTTCCTGTCTAGGCCACGACTAGGGTCTGACCAGAGGTGGTGGGGGGTTTGAAAGAAATACTAGCCGATGGAGTTGTGACTTCCTGATTCAAAGGCAATATGCAAGACGCAAGACACTTCACTGGAACAGGTCCAATGAAGTTTCCCCTAAATCTAATTTCTACCCAACAGGATGACCCTGTCTGCTAAGAATCTCCATTGTAGAAAAATTCCAAAAGGAATGGGTGGAGAAAGATTTGTCAGCAAAGATTCAAGAACCTTACTTGATCCTCCACTTCCTCACTGGAGTGCCAGTGGCTGGGTTTTGTGAAAACCTGGTATATCTTGGGGGAGGGGGTGTTCCCAAGTCCATTTCTGAACTCTGTCTGACTAGAGAGGGGTCCAGTGACCAAACACTATCCAGATAAAAAAGAAATCCTGGGGACCACAAGAGAAGACCCTCCTTACCCATTGCTTTGGTCTCTTGGCTGCTCTGTGAAAATCTTCCACCAGGGTCACCATCTCCTTGCTGTTCATTGGACATCGATGCCTGACCCGGCCCTGGATTTCCGGGGGTAGGATGTTCAGAAACTGCTCCAGCACCAGCAGCTCCAAAATCTCCTCCTTGGTGTGCACCTCGGGTTGCAGCCACTGACGGCAGAGCTGTCGGAGCTGGGAAAGTGCCTCTTGGGGTCCAGACACCTCTTGATAACAAAATCGTCTAAAGCTCTGGCGGGAGAGCTCGGGATCTGGACTGTCTTTTTGCACAGCAGGCTCCCGTTTCTCTTCTAGCTTTGCTATGATGTGTCTCTCTTGCTTGGAGAAAGCCTGAATGTGGGACTGCGAGCTCAAAGTTATCTCCATCTTAGCTGCCATTTTGGGGCTCAGGAGACAGCTTCTCTCTCCTTGTGAACAGCTCAAGCCAAAGGAATCATGGCCCTGGAGAAGTCTTTCTGAATGCTAGAAAGATACTAGAATTGAAGCTCCTCGGTGGATGATGAAGAGGACAGGACGCAGACAGAGCCTTCTCATTTGCTACGGTTGATCCCAAACTCCTAAAGACAACACAATTGCTGGGAGTGGGAAGAGTCTGTCTTTCCACCAGTTTCTAAAATTGTCTTGCAAAGGATATAACGTCGGAAACTGGGGAGAATACTGCCTTTATTTCAGTGATACGCACACGAGGTCTCAGAAGAAATGCGCAATATGACCTAGGAGGCTGACAGGAATCCCTCAGAAAAGTTCAAGTTGTCAGACAAGTAGCCTGCACCAACTCTCCCTCATCCTGGTAAGGCCGACCTCCAGCATCTTGCTGGGAGCGACATACAGGGTGAGCCCAGGCAGGCCGCGGTGAACGCCGAGGGTGGGAGTTAGCTAAAGCCTCCTGCTCATGAGCAAGATAGATCGAGGCACCTCGGCAGCTCGCTCCCGATCCCCAGGCCCTACCGCTCCGGCCTCCGAAGGCGCCTGGCTCGGGCCCTACACCCTACCTGGCCCGGGCTTGGCTGAGCTCCGGCACTCCGGCGCGCAGCTCAACTTCGTGGCGGGATACGAGCCCGGGCTGGTGCATGGGATGGCAACATCTCCAACTACCCCAACCTACGCCCACCTGCGGCAGACTATCAGCTCTGGGGACCAGGGAACCGGAACCCAGGAACCAGGGCTAGGGGCGGGGCAGAGGCCTTTGGTCGCGGACACTCCCACTGGCTGCAGAGGGTCTACGCCACGCGAGGGCTTGCCTCCTTCCCAGACGGATTGGCTCCTCGAGAGCATTCTCTCTCTTCTATGACTGTTGGACCTGTCAATGTTGGCGAGGAACGGCGCCTTGCCGTCGTAAGTGCACCCTGGGAATTGTAGTCCGGTTGCACGGCTTGCGAGCACGCGCAGTGAGAGAACCAGCGCTCGCGCTCGCGCTGCTTACTTCCGGCCCGGCGGCTGAACGAGTTTGGGGAGTTGCTAGGGCATTTATATGGTGAGTTGTTTTGCTTGCTCATGTTTGGGGGCTCGCGGCTGGGTCCCACGCCGGCCTGGGAGCCCCTTGCCCCCGGGAATATTTTTGGAGCAGACCCGTACGCCCTCGCATGCTCCGCGATCATCTTCCTGCGCCCTGGTTTCTTTGGCCCTCACGAACCGGCCAGTCCGGGTTCTAATCTCTGTGCCCTAGACCGGACTCTGTCTGGCCTGTGACCCTGCTCCTCTCATCTCCGTCTCGCTATCCCCCGACCCTGCGGATGGTTTCTTACGCCACTTCAGCCACGGTAGTAGCTAATCTTAGTACCGAGTGGGCTCTAGGAGTGCTCAGTGCGTCCTTGCGGAGTGAAAGTGAATCAGTCCGTCCCCCATTCTAATCTTGCTTTCCGCTGAGTGGGTCATCTCTAGAGGGAAACACATTTTTGAGAAACCAGAATTTTAAAATTAAGTATGAATAGGATATCAGGGGTCAAGAAGACTGCTGGCTCCTTCTGCAAGAAATTAGATAGCATTTATTAAATTATTCTTCATCCAGAAAAGGTGCGGGTTGTACAGAAATGTGTAAGGCAAGAGGTACAGGTTCTATACCTGGCCTTGCTGCTGAGGAGCTATGCTATGTGATGCTCCTTTTTTTTGATAAAAAGGACTACTAACAATACCTTTGATTTCTCTATCTCCAGTCCTTCCAGCTGCATTGAAATGTAAAAAGAATATAAATGAAGGTAGTTCAAGTTCTTTGGAAGAAAGGCAACCTAAGCCCATTTTTTTAAAAGTAATGTTTTTACTGTTAAAAACAGGCTTACTCCTTTGGTGGAGGAGTGAAATGTTGAGTGAGATGTAATTGCAAATAGCTTCAGTCTTACATCCTGCCAATTTAGCAGTTTCCAAGAAATTTGGAACTTCCCCCACCCCACCTGTATGTAAAATCTCAGAGAAGAATTTTGACAAGCCTTTCTCTGATGCCCACTCCTGGAGTAGGGAGAATGATACTGTAATGAATAGCCTTACCAGAACCAGTGGAATAGGGAGAGGCTCTTTCAGTAAGGAGGAAGATGCTGCTGTCAGAAGTGGGGAAGGAATGCTGGGGAGAAAAAACTTAACAGCAAACCAGAATAATCATTTATCATCCACATTGTGTGTGGGGGTGGTGGTGGTAGGGAGGAGGGTGTCATAGTGATACAGAGGTTAATCCAGAGGCACTCACATACTGTTCTCTCCTTAAAAGAAGGTGGCAGTTGGAAAGGTGGGTTCAGGCTTCTTGAGGGTAAGGGAGAGCAGGGACAAGACCCAGGCTTGTGGGGAACATGAGAAGGAATAGTTGGACTACACTGTGAGGAACAGTTTAGGGAACTCATTAGCAGACAAAACTGACTGGGGAGAAAGCTATTTTTTTTATATTTCTAGTGCTTTGGGTCCTTGGCTTGGATTGCAGAGGGAATAAAGGAAAAGGATAGGAATAAATCACAAGAAGCAGAGGGAACGAATATAGGACAGTTTTATACTGTTTTTTTCCATTCTCCCTTCAAAGTTGAGTCTTTTTCAACTGAGTTTGCACATCTAAGTCACTCTCATGTCTCTGATTCTAGAAACTCACTGTTTTCATTGGTATCCAGTGATAGGAAAAGAGATGGACTCTGATCTCAACTGTGAAAGTGGCATCCAGTAAGCCAACTGGTGAAACAAATGATGGCTGCAACAAGGAGTTCCCAGGCACAGCAATTCCCAAGCAAGGGCTCCACACAAGGACAGAAATCAGCCCTTCATAGCAGCAGTTCTGATTACGAAGCTTCCCGCCAGCGCTTCAGGCAGTTCTGCTACCAGGAGGTAGCTGGCCCCCATGAAGCTTTTAGCACACTGTGGGAACTCTGTTGTCAGTGGCTGAGGCCTAAGACACACTCAAAAGAGCAAATCCTGGAGCTGCTTGTTTTGGAGCAGTTTCTTACCATCTTGCCAGAGGAGATCCAGAGCTGGGTGAGGAAGCAGCATCCAGAAAATGGTGAAGAAGCTGTGGCTCTAGTTGAGGATGTACAGAGAATTCCTGTGCAACAGGTGAGAAAAGAAAGTCAGAACCTTGTTTTGGTTATTAAGAAGTTGGTGCGAAGAGCACAGGAAAGCAGTTCCTGGAGAGGCACTAGTTGAGAAATGCACACTAGCCCTCTGCCGCCCCAGGAAGGTACTAGGTATCTTGACTCAGTCCTGCACCCTTAGTCTATGGGAAGAAGTTCACATTTGCTGAAATAACTTAGGCATTAATATATTTAGTGAATGTTTAGAGTCCCTAAGTAAAGTGGTAAAAACACTCAGAAAAGTTCTCCAAAACAAGGTGAAGAAAAGGACAACCATCCTTCACTCAAGAGGTCAGGAAAAGTAGAGAGAGTGGTGGATTAAGATTTAATCTCTCCCTTTTTTTAAAAATCTCTTGCTAGAAGGTTCCTTGAGGACAGAGTGCCATTGGTTGTACACTAAACAGAGTCGTATTATAGTTGGTACTCACTGCCTGGATTAGCTGGTCAGTTAAGGATAGTGATGAGTTTCACTATCTCAGACCTATGAACTAGATCTGAGAGTTGATCATTGTATATATTTGAGAAAAGGGAGTTGTGAAAGGCTCAGGAGAAAGAAAAATAACACGAGGGCTTGGTCGTGGGAGATTTGGTGGAAAGAAGGCAGCTGAAATCCAAATCAGGAGTCTGGGAGAGGCATAGAGTAATGGAGGAGGGTTGGTCAGAGGACTGCTGTAGCTAGAGGGTCTGTGATCCGAGCTGGAAGCAGCTTACTGGGTGCTGAGTCTACGTGACTGGAACAGGAGGGTTTCTGTTTCCCAGTGAGGAGGCAGAATGTACACTGGTTGTGGGAGGGAGAGGGGGCACGGGGGATGCAGATAAAATTTTGACATAACTTGGAGAGGGAAGAGTAGCATGGTGGTGATGCATTAGGTAAATTAATTTAAAATCCATGGGATTGGGACTATTAATAATTAAAATGGAGTGGAAAAGGGCAAGGGGAAGCACGTGTATGAAGTTTGAATTTGGAGAGGTGAACTAAACAGAGTGGGAAACCCTATATGCTAGGAGGCATTCTGGTCCCAATTCCCCTTGCTGATGATCTCCCCATTGTTGTTCCCCACTATTGCAGAACCAAATTCTTAATAGGAATGAAAACAGGACAGGAATGTAAGGGTTAAAACAACTATTTGAAACCAATCATGGAAGTAAAGGGGAGAGCAGGAAATGGAAGTAAGAAGTATTAACAGAGGTTGATGCCATTTCTCATGACCCAGTTGCCTCCCAGTACCTCTCCTCAAGCACTTTAAGAACAAGGTATAAGCTTGGGATTTAAAGAATGAAGATGGCTATGAAAAAAAAGGTGATTTAAGTGACTACAATTATAGTGAACAAGACAGGCATGGCCTGGGACCTACTGGATCATGCAATCCATTGTGGAAACAGATGATAAGCAAATGAATAAAGATACTTTCAGGTAAGTGCTCTGAAGGCATGAGCAAGGTGATCAGTCATTCAGATGACTATGTGGGAGACACGCAAGGTGCCTTGGAGGGGATATTTGAGCTGAGTTGTGAGTGAGGAGAAGGAGCTTGCTGTGCTAAGACCTGAGTGGTGAGCCATCCAGGCAGAGCGCACAGAACCTTCCCAAGAGCCTTTGTTGGGAGAGGACTTAACATGTTTGGGAAATGAGGGAGGGTTTGTGGCTACAGCTTCAAAGTCAAGAACAGTGGTATGAAGTGATGAGAGAGGAAGGCAGGGGCCATGTCATGCTGGGCCTTTCAGGCTCTGAAGAGGAGTCTGTATTTTATTCTATGTGCAGTAAGAAGCATTGAAGAGTGTGGTAACAGGGATGGATGGGATTTTACATTTTAAAAAGATCTACTGGATTCCATATAGAGAGAGAATGGATTAGACAGAGTCTAGCAGCAGAGAGGATGCAGATAGCTAATTAAGAGGTGGTGACCACGCTGGAGGGTGCAGAGAGGGAAAGCAGAGGACCGATGCAAGGGATTTTTTGAAGGTAGAACAGACTGGACATGGAGATGCATGGATTTGCGGGGAGAAGAAATGGCAGTAGTGCTGAGATCGCAGAAGCTTTCTAAATTGGAAGCTGATGTCCTCACTTCCAACAAATGTATAGCACTTTCAGCATTTCTGATGTGTCAGGCTCTGCTAGATGCTTTCATATAATGATCTTAATCACTTGAGACCAAGTAATTAAGCCAAATTCTGTTTATTTTCACTTTTTAAAAAGTGGCCCTGACAATATTTCTCTTCTGCTTCCTTATGTCTCATGTCCTTTTCTAATGCCAATCTCATTAGAAAAGGGTTGTGAAGTTCAGCTTAGGCAGGAATGTGTAGTGACAGATGATGGGGTCTGTTTTCAGGTCCTGGATTCTGGGAAGGACTTAAAAGTGCTCCTCGAGGAGACAGCCCCTTTGGGAGCAACCAGAGAATCACTGAGATTCCACCTGAAACAAGAGGTCCATCCAGAGGAATGGACTTTGAAGGAATCACCACAGTCACACCAAAGACCACGGGAACAGTCAGGAGGTAAACAGAAGCCTCCACTCTCACCTAAGGCAGAGGAGGAACAATCATCTGTGGGAAATACAGGTCTGAGCTTGAGTTTGCCTCTGGGTTCCAGATTAAATGCCTTTGAAATATATCCACAAAACAAGATTCAAATTAGTTTATGGTAATAACACATAAATAGAGTGGAGATCCTTTATGTGTTAGCCAAATTCTCTGTGATTACAATTTAATTGTTACTTCTGAACCAGTTGTATTAAGGTGGACATGTTTACCCTCACCTTCTGCATAATAGTTCTTCACATCCTAAAGATATTAAAATCCCTGCCCCATCTATCTTAATCTCTTCCAGAAAATACTTGTCCTATTATGTTTGCCTTTTCTCCAAAGCTCTATTTTTTGTTTGATTTGTCTCAATTTTTTTAGACAAAAGATTAAAAATTTTCCTAATTTAGGTAAAATTTACATAACATAAAATTAACCATTTTCAAGTGAACAATTCAGTGGCATTTGGTACATTCACAATGTTGTGCAATCATCACCTCTGTCTAGTTCCAAAATATTTCATCCCCCCAAAGGAAACTTTGTGCCCATTAAGCAGTTGTTCCTTATTATCTATGAATTTACCTGTTCTGGACATTTCATAGAAATGGAATCGTATATGTGACCTTTTGTGTGTGGCCTCTTTCATTTAGCATGTTTCAAGCATCTATCACTACTTAATTCCTTTTTTATGGCTGACTAATATTCCAAATACTTACACAAACCAAGGCTTTGTAAGTTTCTTTCTGTGAAGCACTTTGGCTCCATACATTTCTAGATACCCTAAAGGCCACTACTGCCTTTTTGCATATTTGACAGCTGCCATTACAGGTTGCTAAATAAGTAGTAAAAGCCAGCTCACATCCAGGATCTAGAGGAAAAGATGGTGTCTTCATGCTGTTTAAATTAGCAAGCTTCTGTTGATGAAATGGATAATAGTCTAAAAGGTTTCTTTGTTTTTGTATTTTTTAAGCAATGTAAATACTCTTACCATTATCTTTTTAAACTTTTCCACCTAGTATTGATTTCCTTTTAGTCCTTGGGAACATCTGTGTTCTCTGAGGCTTTGGGGTCTGTGAGTAGAGGGCGGCAGGACTCACTGTGTTCCGATCTGCTCCCTTCACTCACCATGCCCACAGGCTGCTCAGATCCCAAATTTTGTAACCTTTCCAGGGTCACAGACCTCTGAATATCCTCTGAAGATGCGTTAATAGGTCGTCAATGTGTGAACCATTTCCTTTGTGGCATTTTTGAACGTGGGAATCTGGGAAACAATATATTATCTTCGTCTGAAAAAAAATAAAACGTTTGAGTTACTGTGATATTTTTAAGAGTACCATATTTTGCAGGTTATAATGTGCTCCTTTGTATAATGCACACCCACATTTTTGGCTCAAAACTTTCAGGGGAAAAAATCTTTTGTTTTAATTTTTTAATTAAAATTTTTATTTGTTTATATGAAGGTATACTTGTTTTTTGTATTATAAAGGAATTTTGACATTTTTTAGCATATTATGGTACAAGAAATTTTATGTAATGTATAATTACAAAATATAACAGATACAAGTTACAAGAAATTTTATGTATAAAATTATTTTTATATTAAAAAAGGATTATCTTATCCAGGGTATTATTTTGCATACAGATATTATATTGATTTCTAGAGTTGCATTTTTAACTCATAAGCATAAAGAAAAGAATTAAAAACATTTATAATGCTATGGAATTAGTACTACCCCTGTATAATGCGCATCCTTATTTTTCCCTCACAAATTTGGGCAAAAGAGTGTACTACACATGGCAAAATACAGTATATGGTTATCTTGTGGTCTATGAGAGATTCCCCCCTCCCATTATTTTTCTTTCTATAATGTACATATATTTCTTTGGAATAAATAAAGCCCTTTTTATTTTAAAAAGCTATTATACCAAAAAGAATCTGGAATTTCTCTACACAAAGAGAGACCATTGGCTATGCCAATTGTCTTCTAACTTCAATGTGCATCAGACTTACCTGGGGGCATATTAAAACAGATTCCAAGGGGTTCCCTGGTGGTGGTGTGGTTAGGCTTCGGCGCGCTCAACACCGCAGCCTGGGTTCGATTCCCAGCCAGGGAACTACTGCTCCCCCCCACCCCCCCACCCCCCCCAAAAAAAACAAAACCCAAAACCAAAACAGATTCCAGGGCAATGACCCCAGAGTTTCTTATTCAGTAGACCTGAGATAGGGCCAGGGAGTATGGATTATGTTAGGATCCCAGGTGCTGCCGATGGCCCAACAACCCCACTCAGAACCTCTGCTCTCTATCTGTTATGTGGAATCCACCCTCTAATGGTGGCTGTTTCTCTCCCAGCCTGGCTTACTCCAGAGGCTGCCAGGAACCGTCGTCCCCAGAAGAGAGGTCTTCAAGACCATGAGACAGGAACTGTGCCCTGGGCTGCTGAGACCCAGGTGAGTATGGTTGTTGCCTTTTGTCTCTTGAAGTTCCCATTTCAGCTCACACTCACTCTGAAATTTATTCTTTCCCAGAGATGTTAGAAAGACTTTTATGTGGTCCAATGAACTTGCCTTGGGTTTCCTTATCCTGTCCACTCTGACGTCGTCACATGGCTGCTTACCCAAGCCAGTCCTTCCCTAGGAGGTCTGTCCTCTCTTGCCTTCCTTTGCCCCTGACCTGATGACTGTGGTCATGTCTTTGCACTACCCCAGGCTAGAGTGGTGCAACAGCTATCCTCACTTAACAACCTACCTGTTTAACAACCTCTCAGACTTACAACCAGTTCTCCAGTGCAGGAAATCCCCTTTCTCAGTCTGTGTGAGTCTTGGGAATCCCCTTTCTCAATCTTTGTTAGTTCCCTCAGTTGGTTAGTATTGACTACACGAATCATGCAAGACTACATATTTCATATATAAATTTGTACTTTTTTGTACACCTATAGTACAAGATATCAATGAAAAGGAAGAACATGACTTCATCTAGAGGAAGCACCAAGATTCGAAGGAAGTCTATCGATCTTGAGATGAAAATGAAGATCATAAATGAATATGAAGCTGGTAAAAAAGTTAAAGAAATAGCACGTAATTTGGAGCTGGCGCATTCAACTGTTTCAACAATCTTGAAAGATAAAGATAGAGTTAAAGAGGCAGTAAAAGCATCAGTAGGATTTAAAGCCATAATAACTAGGCAGCGAAAAGGCCTCATCCATGAAATGGAAAAATTATTGGCAATCTGGTTTGATGACCAGATACAAAAAAGAATGCCGATGAGCCTTTTAATAATTCAGGCCAAGGCACGCAGTATCTTTGAAACATTGAAGGCACGCGAAGGGGAAGAATCAACGGAAACATTTACAGCAAGCCATGGATGGTTTCAAAGGTTTCGTCGAAGATTCAACCTGCATAATCGGAGTATCAGCAGTGAGGTGGCAAGCACAGATGTAGAAGCAGCAGAAACATTTGTTGACCAATTCAATAAAATTATTGAGGATGGCAGTTACCTCCCAGAACAGATCTTCAATGTGGATGAAACTGAGCTGTTTTGGAAAAAAATACCCCAAAAGTCCTACATAAACAAAGTAGCTAAAATAATGCCTTGTTTCAAGGCTTTTAAGGACAAGGTAATGTTGTTGTTGGGAGGAAATGTCGCTGGGTTCAAGTTAAAGCCTTTCCTCATCTATCACTCTGAGAATCCACATGCATTGAAACAGGTTAATAAGCACACCCTGCCTGTTTACTATCGTTCAAATAACAAAGCATGGATGACGCAAGCTTTATTTGAGGATTGGTTCATCAATTGTTTCATACCCTCAGTGAAGCATTATTGTCTGGAAAAGAGCATTCCCTTTAAAATTATCCTCCTGCTTGATAATGCTCCAGGTCACCCCCAGCATCTGGATGATCTACACCCGAATGTAAAGGTAGTGTATCTGCCTAAAAACGCAGCTGCTATCCTACAGCCAATGGATCAGGGGGCTATAGCTATGTTCAAAGCATACTATTGGCATACAACTTTTTCCAAAGCTGTAGCTGCAACAAAAAGTAATGAGGTAACCCTATGTGATTTTTGGAAATCATACAACATTTTACACTGCATAAAGAACATTGAATTTGCTTGGGAAGAAGTGACAGAAAAGTGTATGCAAGGCATATGGAAAAAATGTCTAAAACATTTTGTGAATAATTTTGAAGTGTTTGACAAAAACAAGCATATTGATGTCATACACAAAACAATTGTGGATCTTGTTAACATGCTTCATTTAGATGTTAAAGTGGAAGATATTGAAGAATTAGTGGAACATGTTGAGGGAGAGCTAACTAACGAAGACTTAATAGAATTGGAAGCACAGCAGCACTTAGAACAAGAAGAGGAAAAAATGGAAGAAGTACAAAAGAAATTCACTGTAAAAGGATTAGCTGGCGTGTTCTCGAAATTGAACGTGGCTTTACTAGAACTAGAGGGTATGGATCCAAATGTTGAACGGTTCACAAAAGTGGAACAGCAAATGAGTGAACTTTTACGATGTTACCATGAAATTTATGAAGAACAAAAGAAACTTACAAAGCAGACCACAATAACAGGATTTTTATCAAAAGCTATACCCAGGACCCCTGCCCCTGGAAGTTCTTCCATTTTGTCGCTGTCATCTCCCTTACCCAGGCCCTCCACAGCTCCTAATAACTCTGATGACACTGATGACCTCAAACCACTACCACACTTGGAACAATTTGATGACTGAATTATTAATCTGAATGAAATTCAATTTTTTGGTACATTTTTATAATTTTTGCTGATTGTAAGAGATGCAAATTAAAATGTAGTTATCAAGTTGGAGTTTATAACATTTCATTATTCAGAATAAATGAAAACGATTATGCCAGATTTATATGATTGTGTGTCTTGTCACTTTCTGGCACTTATCTAATGTATGCTTTCTATATGGATAGAATTACATTATTCTAGTGTGGTGTTATGTGATATCTATTGAAAAGTACATACCCTATGGCACCATGACACACCACAAGACATCTGCCTCCTCACTTATTGACCAATTCACTTAACAACCTAGTTGTAGGAATGGAGCTCGGTCATTAAGTGAGAAGTGCCTGTATTTTATCAGTAGCTGCAGACTCTCATGTTGTTACAGGGGCCAATCACCTTTGAAAACAGAGTCATATCCTTCTGTCAGGAAGGGTGAACTCACTTTGGACCTGCACAGAGGGCCCTATACAGGGGTGTTACATAGAAGAATGACAGAAATGTCTCACTAGGTAAGGATCTGCATTCTTTCTAGGTCTAGAGTGAATGTGTTCAGTTGTTCAGAGAGAGTGTGTGAAAACCTGAGAAGGAGACAAGACAAGCAGAGCGGACCCTGTTAGGTAGAGGGAAAGAAGGAAATGAAGGTACTGAGAGTAGGCAAGAGACAGAAAAGGTACAGAGAAAGGAAGTGATAGGGAAACATTGAAAGAAAAAGAAAGGAGTCAGAGGGCTCAATGACAAGTATGAATAGCATGTGTGACAGCAAGAATAAGGGAGGGGGCGTCAGAAATCAGTGGGGACAAAGGGAGAATTGGGCAAGAAGGGAGATGAAGCAGATCGCAAGAGAAACAGCAGTGAAGCATAGACTGTGATGGACAGGTGAGAAATGAATGAAAATGTGCTCACACACACAGTTGTGAGGTTAAAAAAAGCAACCCAACTGTGATAGTCCACATCCATTCCCAGGCCTTTTAGAGGCATAAAGTGCCTTTTTCAATCTCAGGACTCGGCTCTTCTCTCAAATCAGTTCTGCCCCATCTGAGCTAAACTTGGTTTGACACTTTAGAGAGCCTTTTTCCTGACCATCAGGTTCAGAGACAGATGCTTTGCAACTGGCTTGGGCCTTGATGTCTCCTGCCTGCTTCATATGTATGGTTTCCCACGCATGATCTGAATGTCATCTCTGGGCTGAACAGAGAAAATACATAGGTACCCCAGGTATCCACTGCTGCAGAGTGAAGAAAAGTTCTGAGTTCCATGAATGGAATGGAAGCACATGAGACATCAGCAATGGAGGAAGAAAAAAATCAAGTGACAAAAAACAGCCAGACTTGGAGGATAGGAAAGTGGCAGGTGCACCCTTGGCTGCTGATGAAACCAGGAATTTCCTGTCTTCTCAGTGAACCTTGGTTTTATAAGAAACTCCTTGTGTACCTGTAGAGCACTCAGCTGTATGGGGAAATTGCTGAGCTCTTGTGTGAACATTTTCACTAGAATCTGGTGAACAGTGTCAAACCAAGTTCAGAAGCTTCCAGGCCAGTTGCTATGGAGGGAGGGAAGGCCACAACTCAGAGCCCTGTGCCTTTAAGGAAGAGATGGAAGCTCTGTTGATTTCACAGGGCTCCTCTAGTTCTCTTAGGAGATTGGCAGATAGGGTTGGCCTATGGAAACAGGTGTGGGTTATGAGGACACAATGCAGGATTCAGCTACAAATCTGACAGCAAGCTGCCAGTTAAGGAATATGGGAGCCCTGGCACACACATTTTGCTCAAGAGTCACTGGGGTGAGGACCTCTCTGTACATGTCATGTGCTCTGGTACTAGTCACCTATAAGCAAACTGCTCCCCAACATGGCCTGTCTTCCAGCTATAAATTGAAGCTAGTTCCTATTCTCTCATTTTTGAGGATACGTTGGGATAAAAGCTATAATGGATACCCAACATAAAGCCATTCATTTGGCCATGTACAGGTTACATACAGGGTAATGGAGCAGAATAAAAGTGATCAGGGTTGTCAGGATAGTCTTCATTGAGAAAATGACATTTGAACAAAGACTTTAAGGAGAAGGAATGAGTTATGTGGTTCTCTGAGGGAAGAGTGTTAACAGACAGAGGGAATTGCCAGTACAGAGGCTCTGAGGCTGAAGCAAGGCTGTGCAAAAAGGCTAGAGTGATCTACTGCAGATTGAGAGAGGATAAGAATGATAAACAAGAACCGTGAGCCAGATCAGGTAGGGCAGTAGTACTGCAACTGAAGTCAAGAGTAAGCATTTAGGGGGTTCCCTGGTGGTGTAGTGGCTAGGCTTCAGCACTCTCACCCCAGCCGCCTGGGCTCGATCCCCACTCAGGGAACCAACCAAAAAAAAAAAAAAAAAGCATTTAAAAAATGTTTATAGCCCTTTAACATTGCTGCACTATCCAACTGCATTTTTAAAAAGACACCTAGTTGTTTCTTTTTTCTTTTTATTGTTATATTTATTGGGGTGACATTGATTAGTAAAAATTACATGGGTTCTAGGTGTACAATTCTACAATATATCATCTATGTGTTGTGTAATGTGTTCACCATCCAGAGTCAGTTCTTTTTCTATCACTATATATTTGACTCTTCCACCCTCCTCTCCCATCCTCCCCCCACCTCCTACCCTCAGATAACCACTAACTATTGATCGTGTCCATGAGTTTTTGTTTCTTTGTTGCTTTCAGCTTTGAGGACACCTAGTTTTTTACAGATAATTTGAGAATCACTAAGATAAGGCCTTGAGGCCCCAGATGAAGGACTTTGACTTTCTGAGTTATTACGGGTAGCCTTGCAGGGTTCTGAGCAGAGGAAGAGGAATTTTAAAATGATCAGTTTGGGCCGACAAAGACGGCAGAATAGATAAACACTGTGCCTGCTTCCTTCTGTGAACACATGAAAATTACAACTGAATTATAGAGCAATCAATCTGGAGAACCATCTGAAGTCTAGGTGAACAAAAGTTTTATAACTAAGAATATAAAGAAAATGCCATGTAGAGACTGGTAGGAGGGGCAAAGATGCAAAACATGCTATCCCCAAACCTCCATCTGGCAGTTGAGATTCAGGAGGGATATCTTGGCTATGGAGGTTCTCCTCAGAGGAGTGAGGGACCCTAGCTTCACACCAGGCTCCCCAGTCCAGAATACTGGTGCCAAGAAGAGGAGCTCCCTCACAACATCTGGCTGTGAAAAACAGTAGGGATTCTGACTGTCCAGGTGGGACAGAAAGCTGCATGAAACCCAGATGCCCTCTTAAAAAGCCTGTACACAGATTTTCCTTGCAGGCACTAACCCAGGGCGCCAATGGAGGGATGGTGAGTTGGAGGATGTTGGAGCCATATGGGGGTCAGACTGAAGTGTGTAGCTTTGGGGCAAGGCTGGAGGAGAGTCGTCATTTTTTCTATGTAGGGTTCTCCTATGCAGCCACCATGTGGGCACCACCTTTTCTGTGTTGAGCCCTCCCCCACACCCATAGCCATGTCTGAATCTGAATTGGTCTGGTGATCTCTACTTTTTCACCCTGGTGACTCACTGAGACCCTGCTACACCCAACTCTGTACCACTCCAGGCTCTATTAGCAGTTTAATCTTTTGGGAACCAGCAAGTGGCAGCAGGCCTTGGTGTGTCCTGGCTTTTTGCAGAGCTACCCCAGGCCTGGTACTAGTGGCAGCTATGCTTGGTCCACAGCATGACCTCTCCCACATGCCTCCAGGTTTAGCTCAGGTAGCAAACAACTGCAGATCACTTTGTAGCCCCAGGCAGTCACAGACAGTGGGAGATCTAAGTCTGCACTGGAGCCCCTCCCAAGAGGCCACAGAACCAACATACCTGGAAGTTGGCTTCAGACCACAACAGAGCACTGCTCAATTAGCCCCACAAGTGGCATACACAAAGGGCAGTCTCAACAAGCACCAGAGACTGCTGTGGAGAATCCCACTCCATGGATAAGCCACCTGTAAGCTGTGGATGAGCCCTGACCCCACAGCCAATCAGCCTGAGGGTCAATCTCACCCACTGATGTGCTAATAGCAGTCAAGGCTCAAATATAATAGGAGGGCATCTAGGGACACTCCTAGAGCATCCAGAGCAGGTGACCAGGAAGATTATGCTAGGACCCACAGGGCTCCTACTACATAAGGTCATCTGGCTAAGACTGGGAGACATAACAGATCTACCTAACACACAGAAACAAACACACAGAGGCAGCCAGAATGAGGAAACAAATAAATATCCCAAAAGAAAGAAAAGAGAAAACTCCAGAAAAAGAACTAAATAAAATAGAGGCAAACAATCTACCAGATACAGAGTTCAAAACAATGGTTATAAGGATACTCAAGGAACTTAGAACTTCAACAAAGAGATAGCAAGCATAAAGAAGGACATAAAAATAATTAAAAACAACCAGTCAGAAGTGAAGAATACAATAACTGAAATGAAGAATGCACTGAAAGGATCAACAGCAGATTAGATGAAGTAGAGGCTCAAATCAGTAAGTTGGAAGGCAAGGTAGTAAAAAATACCCAATCAGTACAGCAAAAAGAAAAAACCCAGAGAGAGAGAGAGAGAGAGAGAGAATGAATACTTTGAGAGACCTCTGGGACAATATCAAGCATAACAACATTCACATCATAGGAGTACTAGAAGGAGAAGAGTGGAAGCAAGGGATTAAGAACTTATCTGAAGAAATAATGACTGAAAGCTTTCTCAAATAGACATACAAATCCAGGAAGCACAGAATCCCAAACAAGGTGAACCCAACCAAACAGGCCCACACCAAGATACATTATATTAATAGTTAAAATGGCAAAGGTTAAAGACAAAGAGAGAATTCTAAAAATGGCAAGAGAAAGTCAACTAGTAACTTATAAGGGAGATCCCATAAGATTGTCAGCTGGTTTCTCAACAGCAACTTTGCAGGTCAGAAGGGATTGGCAGGAAATATTTAATGTGATGAAAAGCAAGCACCTACAACCAAGGGTACTCTACTCAGCAAGGTTAGCATTTAAAACTGAAGGGCAGGTAAAGAGCTTTCCAGATAAGAAAAAGCTAAAGGAGTTCATCACCACTAATCTCATATTACAAGGAATCTTAGACTTCTTTAAGATAAAAAAAAATAAAAATTATGAATAATAAAACAGTAATAGATTCATATCTACCAACAATTACTTTCAAGGTAAATGGATTAAATGCTCCAATAAAAAGACATAGGAGGTCTGAATGGATAAGAAAACAAAACTCTTGCATATTACAGCCTACACAAGACTCATTTCAGATTGAAAGATGCACACACAGACTGAAAATAAAGGAATGGAAAAAGTTATTTCATGACAATATAAAAAACAAACACCCCCCAAAAAAACAAACAAACAAACAAAACAAAACAAGCTAGGGTAACAATATTTATACCAGAAAAAATAGGCTTTAAACCAAAGGCTATAACAAGAAAGAAGGACCCAGTAATTTCACTTCCGGGTATCTGAAGAAACCCAAAACGGTACTTTGAGGGGATGTCTGTATCTATATGTTCATTGCAGCATTTTTACAATAGCTGAGATATGGAGGCAGCCTGGTTAGCCATCGATGAATGAATGGATAAAAAGGAGACAGTACATATACAATGGAATATTGCTTGGCCATGGAAGGGAATGAATTCTTGCCATCTGTGGTGGCATGAATGGACCTGAAGGGTTTCATGCTGAGTGGAGTATGTCAGATATAAGCAGTGTGATTTCACTTCTATGTGGAATCTAAAGAACAAAGTAAAAAAAACAAAACAGAAACACGCTCATAGATACAAGAACATTTTGATGGTTGTCAGATGATACAGGGGTTGAGGGGGTAAGTGAAAAATGGGAAGGGGTTAAGAAGTACAAATTAGTTGTTACAAAGTAGTCGTGGGGATATAGGGTATACCACAAAGAACATAGTCAATAATATTGTAATAACTATGTATGGTGTCAGATAGATACTAGATTTATTGGGGTGATAGGTTGGGAGGTGGGTTGGGGGAAAAGGTAAAAGAGGTGAAGGGATTAACAAGAAAGTCATGAGGATGCATAATAAAGCATAGGAAATATAGTCAATAATATGATAATAATTATGTATAGTGCCAGGTGAGTACTACACTAGTCAGGGGGATCACTTCTTAAATTATACAAATGTCTAAGCACTACATTGTACAGCTGAAATTAATATAAAATAATATGGAATGTCAACTGTAATTGAAAAATTTAAAAAGGGCAGAAAAGGTTAAGGTGAATAAGAAGTCTAAATTTCCAGGTATAAATCAGATAAGTCATGGGAATATAATATACAGCATGGGGAATATAGTTAATATTGTGATAGCATAGTATGGTGTTAGATGGTTACTGCACTTATCATGGTGATCACTTCTTTTGGTATATAAATGTTGCATAACTATTGTGTACCCCCCAAACTACTATGATATTGTATGTTAGCTATGTTTTAAATAAAAATCTTAAAAGAATGATCAATTGGGGGACTTGCAAGATGGTGACCAGAGATGGGATTCCTGAAACCTCTCTTGGAAAATACAGTTGAATGTCCAGGATCCAATATGGGAAGCCCTGAGTGTCATAGTCTCAGCTGAGAGATCCAAACATCTCAAGAAGTTCAGAGAAAGGAGGGTGAGTGGGAGAGGAGGGACAGAGCAGAGTGAAGCTGAGATGTAAATGAGGATCGCGACCCCACCCAACTGGGGCTGATTAAAGAAACTAGGAAGTAGCCAGGGGACACTGGCCAAGGAACAACACTGATACCTGGCAGGGCAGTGGAGGTGGCGTGGGAGGCTGAGTGATGACAAAAGTGGAGGCAAGAGCAACTGAAACCCTGTGAGACTGTGGCCAAGTTGGACTGAGCAGCAGCGCATTAGGGTCCCTGTGAAATGCTTCAACCTGGGTGACTCAGAGGCTGCACAAAGCATCTGAACTGCCCTAGGTGGGAATAGGGCCCCCAGCTGCAGCACAATGCCATGGTCGACTCTGGGTGAGTTTGAAACTGAGAGCGGCTGTCATGGAAATGGTGAAATGCTGAAACACAGTCCTGGGTAATCCATGGGCTCAGGAGAAGGAAGAAAGACTGAGCTGGTGGCGAGCACTTGGTCTCAGCCAAAGTGAGTGCAGCCAGCTACTGGTTTGCCTTGTCCCACCCCCCCACCCCCAGCTTCCCTAAGGAACGGACTGGTCTTGCCTTGAAGTCTGCAGTCAGGGGAGCTGCTGCAGGAAATAGAGCAGCTACAAACTTGGGCCTACCACCAAGCCCAAATGCAGGCCGGAGATAAGGCTTTGCCACTTTCCCTAGCTCTCTCCCAAAGCTTCCCCCCAGTGCCACCTAGTGTCTGCTCTACAGCAAGACACTATGGTGATACCAACTGAGAAGAGAAAGAAAGACCAGGGAAAAGCCCTCATGCCCAGAAAAAAGAAACACTTCAAATGCAATGAGTACTTTCGGATTCAAATCCACTCAGAAAGAAAAAGAAAAATCTCCAGAAAAGGATTTTATAGATCTGGAAATATATGATCTAAGTGACGCAGAATACAAGTTTGCATTCCAAAAACTCTCAGAGAATTGAAAGAATATTGGCAGAGCACCCAAATGAGATGAATGACCTCAGAAAGGAATTCCGTGAACAAAGGGAACATTTTAACAAAGAAATTGAACATATAAAAAAGAATCAAATGGAAATTGGAGACATAAACAATGCAATAAAATAACTGAGAAATGAACTAACTACTAATAGGGAAGAGGACCAACCAGATGGAGGAAAGAATTAGTAATATCAGAGATTGGAACATGGAAACAACACAGAAGGAAGAAAACAGGGACTTCAGAGTAAAAAGAATTGAATGAAGTCTGTAAGAACTAGCTGACTCAATTAGAAAAAATATATTAGAATAATAGACTTAGAAGAAGGTGCAGAAAAGAATTCTACAGAGAACATACTAAAAAAAATAGTTGATGAGAACTTTCCAAACCTATGGAAAGATCTGGAACCCAAAAGTCAAGAAGAAAATAGGTCCCCTAGCTACCTGGATCCTAGCAGATCTTCTCCAAGACACATTATACTGAAGATGTGAAAAATTAAAGACAAAGAGAAAATTTGTAAGGCAGCCAGGGGGAAAAAAACTAACCTTTAAAGGAAAGTCCATCAGAGGAGGAGGGCAAGATGGCGACTGGAGAGGAGGTCCCTAAAGCCTCTCCCAGAAAACACAATTGAACAGCCACCCAGAAGCCAAGAAAGAGGATCCTCAGTGACAAAACAGCAGCTGAGAAATCCACACATCGCAAGTAAACACCTGAAGGTTGGAGAGAAGTGGGTGAGCAGGAGAGAGGGGAGGAAGCAGAGACGGATTGCAACAGGACCTGATCGTGGCTGACTATCCGAGAGCAGCACAGCGCATGGGAGTGGGGAGGCCAAGAGGCGACAAGAGGAAAAGCCCTAGCAAAGTGGCAGAACAGTGGGAGACTGTGGGGGAGCTGGGCTGGGGAGCTAGAGTTTGGAGCGGTGAAATGGGGACAGAGCTTGGGAGCCAGCCTCTGAAACTTTTGAATGGTAGCAGGGCTGAGTGAGGACTCTGAACTGCAGAGATGACACCTTGGCTCTTGGCTCCCTTGGGACCCACAATGCAGGTGCACATGGCTCCTGGTCCGGCCCGATGCAGAGGCAAGCTGGCTGCTGTACGGGTGCACATGGCCGCTGCGCGGGGCTGCGGTTCCTGTCCTGGCCCGCTGCGGAGTCAGGCCAGCTGCCTTCTTACCACCGGGTCAGACTCACAGCTTCGGACTTGTATGCACACCTGCTCATGCGCTCCTGAGTCCTAAAAGCAGTGCAAGCCCACAGACTCTGCCCCAATGTTTGGCCGCGGAAGCAGGCCCCGGGAAGAAAGGTGGATTTTATAGCATTGGCCCCAGCCAGGAGGAGCAGCCTTGGCTCACATCACCCAGTTTCCCTAGCATAGGGCAGAAGGTGGAGCTGCCCCGGAGCGCCTTTTGTTGGCCTCTCCCCTTTCCTACAGCCTCCGCAACCAACTAACTAACTACAGGAAGTGGAGAGACCACGATAGATGCCCACCGCCTCCAAACGTAGCAGGAGACCAGAAATAAGAAATAAACACACACCCCCCTCCCAAAACTTGGCCCCCAGTGCCACCTCATATCTGCCCTATAGCAAGACACCACAAAAGTACCAATCTGGGCTTCTGGGCACTACTACTGAACATAACACCCTCAAGTCAAAGAAGAAGAACCCAGCAGACAGGATGAATTCCTTAAAAACTAAAACTACTCAGAAAGAACATGAAATTTATCCAGAAGACAGCTTATTAGACCTAGAAATTTCTGAGCTAAGTGACAGAGAATTTAAAGTAGCCATTCTAAAGGCTCTGAGAGAAATGAAACATACTGGCAGAACACCATGGCTGAGATGAACCACATAAAAAAGGAGATGAATGACATAAAAAAGGAACTCCATGAATAAAAGGAAGAATTTAACAAAGAAATTCAAAACATAAGGAAGATCGAGATGGAAATGCAAGAGGTAAATAATACAATAAAAGAAGTGAGAAATGAAATAAATGCCATAGGAAACAGGGCCAACCAGATGGAGGAAAGAATTAGTGATATGGAAGATCAGAACATGGAAACAGCTCAGAAAGAGGAAGAGAGGGAATACAGAACCAAAAGGATTGAAAGAACTCTGCAAGAACTATCTGACTCCATGAGACAAAACAACATCAGGATAATAGGAATAGAAGAAGGGGCAGAGCATTCTACAGAGAGTATACTCAAACAAATAGTAGATGAGAACTTTCCAAACCTATGAAAAGATCTGGAACCCCAAGTTCAAGAAGAAAACAGGTCCCCTAGATACCTGGACTCTAGCAGATCTTCTCCAAGACACATGATACTAAAGATGTCCAAAACTAAAGACAAAGAGACAATTCCCAAGGAAGCCAGGGAAAAAAGAATTATAACTTTTAGAGGAAAACCCATCAGGCTAGCATCAGATTTCTCAGCAGAAACTCTGCCAGCCAAGAGGGAGTGGAATCCAATATTCAAAACTTTAAAAGAGAGAAACTTCCAGCCAAGAATAAATTACCCAGCAAAATTATCTTTCAGATATGAAGGTGGAATAAAGACCTTCTCAGACACACAGAAGCTGAGGGAATTTGCCAGCACAAGGCCAGCACTTCAAGAAATACTGAAGGAGGCTCTTTGACCTGAAACAAAACACCAAGAAAAGTGGAACAAAGTTGGAGCAACAAGAAAGAAACAAAAATAAAACAAAAACAAACAAAGAAGTAATGGCCACAGGATATTATCACATATCGATCATCACTCTAAATGTTAATGGACTGAACTCATCAATAAAAAGACACTGAGTAGCAGACTGGATTAAAAAACATAACCCATCCATATGGTGTCTCCAAGAGACACACCCTAGCCATAAGGACAAACACAGGCTCAGAGTGAAAGGATGGGAAACAATACTCCAAGCAAATGGCATCCAGAGAAAAGCAGGAGTTGCCATACTGATATGACAAAACAGACTTCAGGATAAAAAAGATAACAAGAGACAAAGATGGACATTTCATAGTGATAAAAGGCACAATACAACAGGAAGACATGACATTCATTAATAATATGCTCCCAATTAGGAAGCATCAAAATATACAAAGAAACCATTAACAGATCTGAAAGGAGAAACTAACAAAATGCAATTATAGTGGGGGACCTAAACATGCCCTTAACAGCCATGGACAGATCAGCCAAAAAGAAAATAAATAAGGAAATATCAACTTTACGTGATACATTATAGCAATTGAACATAATAGACATTACAGGACACTTCATCCAAAAAGGTTATACTGGGGTTCCCTGGTGGTGTAGTGGCTAGGCTTTGGTGCTTTCAAAAGTGCACATGGAACATTCTCAAGGATAGACCCTATGCTGGGGCACAAAACTAGCCTCAGCAAATTCAAGGAGATTGAAATCATACCAAGTATACTCTCAGACCATAAAGTATTGAAATTGGAGATCAACTGCAAAAAAAAAAAAAAAAAAAAAAAAAAAAAAAAAAAAAAAAAAAAAAAAAAAAAAAAAAAA
>PVJL010010098.1:0-26420 GCA_004026885.1 Lyroderma lyra | reverse complement strand
TAATACAAGCCTATCTTAAGTAACAAGAAAAATCACAAGTAAATGTCTTAACATCCCATTTAAAGAACTAGAAAAAGAAGAACAGGAAAAACTCAAAGTTAGCAAAGGAAAGAAATAATAAAAATTAGAGCAGAGCTAAATGAAATGGAGAACAGAATGACAATAGGAAAAATTAATGCAACAAAGAGCTGGTTCTTTGGAAAAAATCAACAAAATTGAAAAACCCCTGGCTAGCCTAGCTGAAGGATAAAAAGAAAGGACACAAATATCCAAAATTAGAAATGAAAGGGGAGAAATTATGAATGCTATCACAGAAATACAAAAGATCATAAGAAAATGTTATGAAGGGCTTCATACCACCAAATTTAACAACCTAGAAGAAATGGACAAGTTTCTAGAAACATATAATCTACCTAGACTGAACCAAGAAGAACTGGATAATCTAAATAGACCAATCAATAGTAAAGAAATAGAAATAATCATCCAAAACCTCCCCAAAGGCAAAAGCCCTGGACCACATTGTCTCACCAATGAATTTTGCCAAGCATTCAAAGAAGGATTAATGCCTATCCTCCTCAGACTCTTCCAAAAAATTGAAGATAAGGCAATACTTCCCAACGCATTACCCTAATACCAAAGCCTGGTAAGGACCACACACACACACACACACACACACACACACACAAACAAACAAACAAAAAACTATAGACCAATATCTCTGATGAACACAGATGCAAAAATCGTAAACAAAATATTAGCAAATAGAATACAACAAAGCATCAAAAAGATTATACATCATGATCAAGTGGAATTCATCCCAGGACCACAAGGATGGTTCAACATACACAAATCAATCAATGTGATATACCACATAAACAAACTAAAACATAAAAACCACATGATCATATCAGTTGATGCGGGAAAAGCATTTGACAAGATACAACATCCATTTATGATCAAAACACTGAATAAAATGGGTATAGAGGAAGAAAATGGCCTCAATATAATAAAGGCCATATGACCAAGCCTCAGCTAATATCATATTGAATGGGGGAAAGCTGAAGCCCATTCCCCTAACATCAGGAACAAGACAGGATACCCCCTGTCTCCACTGCTGTTCAGTATAGTATTGTAAGTTGTAGCCAGAGCTATCAGGCAAGAGAAAGGAATAAAAGGTATCCACATTGGGAAAGAAGAACTCAAACTGTCACTATTTGCAGATGACATAATTCTTTATACAGAAAATTCCAAAGACTCCACCAGAAAACTATTAGAAACAATAAACAAATACAGTAAAGTTGCAGGATACAAAATCAACATACAAATTGTATTTCTATATACAAAAATCAAATCTTCAGAAAAAGAAATGAGAGAATCAATATCTTTTGTGATCACAACTACAAAAATAAAATACCTGGGAATTAACTTAACAAAGAACATGACAGACTTATACATGGAAAACTATAAGACACTTTTGAAAGAAATTGAAGAGGACACAAAGATATGGAAAGATATTTCATATTCATGGATAAAAAGACTTAACATTGTTAGAATGGCCATATTACCCAAAGCAATATACAGTTTTAATGCAATTCCCATAAAAATTCAACCAATATACTTTCTCAAAATAGATTTTTTAATTATCAGATTTGAATGAAATAACAAAAGACCTCAAATAGCCAAAGCAAGGTTACATAAAAAGAATAAGGCTGGAGGTATCAAGCTCCTGGATTTCAATTTATACTATAAAGTTTCAATAATCAAAACAGCTTGGTATTGGCAGAAAAACAGACACACAGACCAATGGAATAGAATTGAAAACCCAGAAATAAATCCACAAATATATGGACAGATAATTTTTGACAAAAGAGTGAAAAATATACAATGGGAAAAAGAAATCCTGTTCAGTAGGTTGTGCTGGGAAAATTGAAAAACCAAATGTAAAAGAATGAGTCTGAGCTGTGAACTGTCACCATATACTAAAATTAATTCAAAATGGATTAAAGGCCTCCACATAAGACACAAAACAATAAACTGTATAGAAGAAAACATAGGTACTAAACTGACAGACTTTGGGCTCAGGGAGGACTTCATGAACCTGACCTCAAAGGCAAGGGAAGTAAAAGCAAAAATAAATTAATGGGATTATATCAAATAAAAAAGCTTCTGCACAGCAAAAGAAATATCAACAAAACAAAGAGACAGCCAACCAAATATGGGAGAAAATATTTGCAAACAGTGCATCTGATAAAGCAATAATATCTAAAATATACAAAAAATTAGTATGATCAAGAACAACAAAAAAGTCCCAATTAAAAAGTAGGCAGAGGACCTAAATAGAACCTACTCTCATGAAGACATAGAAATGGCCAATAGATATATGAAAAAGTGCTCAACTTCATTAGCTATTAGGGAAATGCAAATCAAAACCACAATGAGATACCACCTCACACCTATTAGAATGACTATTATCAACAAGACAAGGAATAACAAGTGCTGGAGAGGATGTGGAGAAAAAGGAACTCTCAACTACTGGTGGGGAGGCAAATTGGTACAACTGCAATGGAAGACGGAGTGGAGATTCCTCAGAAATTAGGAATGGAGTTACCATATGACTTGGCAATCCCCCTTCTGGGTACCAACCCCCCAAATTTTAAAACAGTCTGCAAAGAGTTATGTACCCCAGTGTTCATCGAGGTGCTGTTCATGGTTGACAAGACATGGAAACAACCAAAGTGCCCTTTGAAAGATGACTGAATAAAGAAGCTCTGATATATATATATATATATATGACTATTACTCAGCTATAAGAAAAGGTAAAATACTGCCATTTGCAACAAAATGGATGGACCTGGAGAACATCACATTAAGTGAAATAAGCCCAAGAACCATATGACTTCACTCATATGTGGAATATAAAACTGAAGGCAACAAAGAAACAAAAACTCACAGATACAGTCAATAGTTTAGTGGTTACCTGAGGGCAAAGAGGAAGAGGGTGAGAAAGGAGGGAGGGGGAGTCAAATATATGGTGATGGAAAAAGAACTGACACTGGGCGGTGAACACGTAGATGATGAACTGTCGAATTGTACATCTGGAACCTATGTAATTCTTATTGATAACTGTCACCACAATAAGTCTAACAATAACATAATTTTAGCAAATAAATCCAAATTCTTTTCTGTTGAATAAAAATAAAATGATGAGTTTGACTATTTCAATTAATTTGGCACTTAACTCTACTTAAACATTTGTTTGTGTCTCCTTTTTGCTACAGAGACTTGTGCAGGACTGGCCTCCTGGAAGGGAGGATCCATGTCATACTGACATTTGCACTTCCCATAAAATAGCATAGTAGGCACTCAATACATGTTAGTTGAATTGAATGAACAAGGAGGGGGGCCACTTTGACTGATTGTAGGAAGTCAAGAGTAGAATCAAGAAGACCAAGGAAGCAACTATGGTATAATCCATGCATGAAATGATGGTGGCTCAGAGCAGAGTGGAGTGGAGGGGGTGATGAGAAGAGGTGGGTGCTCTTCAGAGCATCACAACTAGATGTATCAGAATGCATTTGCTAGAATAGCTCAAGACAAATGAATCCTTGTCAACAATCCCAGATGGGCACCTCTTTGAGGGGATGCTGGGCCTGAGCTGGGTGTATAAGTGTATCCAGAGGGTTCTTGAGTTACCAGCCAGTCTGAACTGATCTTCTCAGGCATTTACTACTTGTTCTCACTTTGGGATAGTAATTACTGTAATGTTTTTTGCTTCTACAAGGATAATGGGAGAAATAAGAGATGGAGATGCGCAGATCAGGAGGTACTCAGGCATCAGAAGTGGGAATAGAAATAAGTCTCTTATAACCATCTCTTCTCTCAATCTTTACTTTCCTCCAAGTCTTCCCCGTTAACCATGTTCTCTTATGTGGCCACATGCCTTCAGAGGTTTTCACCAGTGTGGAGACAGATGAACACTGCCTTTATCATGAGTCATCTCTCAGGGGTAATGTGTGGGATTTAGGATAATTAAAGAGTAATACAAATGGCAACTTCAGTAAGTAGTCCACACTTCTCAGCTGGAGAGGATCCTGTCTACTACACTGAAAGTTTTGTTTTAGGAAAAAAGCCCACAGTGAGATAGCTTCCAGAATAGATGGTGGCCAGTTGTGGCATAGTTTAAGAAACTACAGTGTAACATATTGGGCTGCTAAAACCCTACACTGCTGTATCTTGTCTTGCCTGATCTGATCACTGTGTTCCTTGTTTTCTGGTAGCACTTGGGGCTATGGAGAGACCAAGATGCTCCTGGCCATTATTAGTAATTCTGTTTCATGAAAAACTCCAGGTCTGTCAACAGAGAACCAGATTTACAAGGCTGTAGCAAAACAACTCCAGCAGCAGGGCTGTCTGTGGACCCCAGAGAAGTGTTACAATAAGTTCAAAAGCCTACAGTCAGGTCACTGCAAAATCAGGAGAGACCATGTACCTGAGCCTTGTATCTTTCATGAGAAAATGGATGCCCTTTCAAGCTCCTCTTTGCCTCCTGTGGCAATCGATTCTGTTGCTAGCCAAGAGGAACATGGAATCTAGAGAGATGAGTCAGCAGAATGGGGTCTCTGTAGAGATTGGAGAAGTTGCCACTGTGGATTGTGCAGCAGGAGATGAAAAGGAGGTCAGGGATCCTGGCCAGGAATTTAGAGGAGTTGACCTGCCAGTCCTGTTCCCAAACAGATTTGGTAAGTTTTTTGGCTCTGATGGTCAAAGGATAGTAAAGTCCACACACAGGCCATTAGCCTAGCAATCAAGATGGGACCGTTTCTGCTCCTGGCCTCATCATTATCTTGATGAATGACTTATAGGTCAGGGAGTTCTCGTTTTCATGGAGTTTAAGTATTATTTCCCTTGAATTCTAGAGCCTTGATTTTGCATTTACCAAGGTCTTTCACAGAGTTTATGTCATCCGCCCCCCACCCCGGCCCCACATACCGCATGGAATTCCACAGCTTCCTTAGGCTGTTTGTTAGGACTCCGACCCGGACTCTCTCCCCTTCCCTCCTCCACCACTGATCCTCTTTTCATAACCTAAGTCTGCACTTGCCAAATACTTAAAAGCTTGCTTTCTTCTCGTTTAAGCTGACCAGGATGGCCTTTTATGATTCTGTTCTCAGAAGGTAGGCCATTCAAGAATCAAGAATATACCTACAGACAGATTGACAGTTGACATAGAGCTTAACTCTTTGCTTCAGTTCAGTCATTGTGTCAAATCCAAAAAGAGACAGAATAGGAAAAATGTAGGTGGGGTGTATGGTATATTTATTTACCCATGCCCACAAATTTGGAGCTAAAAAGTGTTACAATTGGAAAATAAAATTTAGGCTTTTAATTAGAAGACTGAATCACACAAATAATTCCAATTTCTTTATGGTAGTTTAACTGTAAATCTTTCCTCATTCCATTGTTTTTCTTTCCTAAAGTTCAATGTAATTTTATTCTTTCAGGTTTTGAGATCAAGAATGAGGTTAAAAAAGAGAATCTGAAATGGGATGATTCAGAGTAAGAAGTGAGCATGGCTTTACAGAGAAAGTCTAGTGGAAAAGTCTTTTGGCATTCTGAACTGAAAACAGGCTGGGAGGGTGACCCCATGTCAAGAAGGCAATGTAGACAGTCTCCAGGAGAGAGTGAGAAAAGAACCCCATCCCAGGAGAGGGTGAGTCACCAGAGTCTTTGGACTAAGGAGAAGTTTCTCCCACACAGGAGAAGTCTTGGTCACATCTCCCGTGTGGGAGAAACTACTCAGAGTTCTTGCTTCTCTCACTACCACCCAGCCCCTGAACTACAAAAAAAGCTTCTAAATGTCACAAACATGGGAAAAGCTTTAGCTGAGATTCTTGTCTTGTTCAGCTTCAAAGAAGCCACACAGGAGAGAAGTCTCACAAGTCCAGTGAATGTGGAAAAGGCTTCAGTGAGCACTCCAATATTACTGCCCACCTAGGGAGAGACCCTACCAGTGTGGGGAATGTGGGAAAAGCTTCAATCAGAGCTCCAGCCTCATTGTTAACCAAGGACCAACACTAGGAAGAAGCATTATTTGTTCACTGTCGGTAGGAAGAGATTCAATAACAGTTCCCAATTTAGTGCTCATCAGTGAGTCCATACTTGAGAGAGTCCATACAAGTGTGAGGAGTATGGGAAAAGCTTCTATAACTGCTCCCACTTCAGTGCCCACCAGAAAACCCACACCGGGGAAAAGTCTTACCCGTGCTTTCAGTGTGAGAAAACTTTCACTAAGAACTCTCTCCTCATCTGCCATCAGAGGGTACACATAGAAGAGATACATCACAGGAAGGAACAAATACGCTGAGTGAGTAGGAAAACTGACACATCAATTCTTTAAGTTAACATGTATTTCTTAGAGCGTCCTTTTGTTGTGGAGAGTTTTACCAGCCAATCCCTGCCTCAGCAGTAAAGTTATTGACAACTGGACCTCAAGAACCACAACCAGGAATAGGAATCAGCCTAAGAATGCTGAACCCTCTTTCCATCTCTGCCTGCAACTCCACAGTCCTGTCCTACAGTGGATTTCCATTTTGCTTTGCAGGGGAGAAGGGTATAGGACCCATTAGTCCTTCCAGGAAACTACAGTATTCTTGTTCTAAACAGAGAACAGGTCGCTAGTGGCCTGAGAATGTTTTATGGGCCATGTTAGAGAAGAAATTCACCTGCTTCATGGGGAGCACATCTAGAAGTTTAACAGCCTGGAGCTATTCTAAACCAATAATTGTTCTCTAGGCATCTACGGTTCTGTACTACTGTTATCTCCAAAGCAGATAACAACTCTAACCCAACCACCACCAAAAAAGGGACAAAGGAGAAGAAGTACAGGTTATGTCACTGAGTAATACTAAATCTAAGCGACGTAATCTTAGAGTAAGCATAACATATAGTTTAACCTTTGTAATATTTTTTATCTTACCATCACCCATCCACGTTTTTGGTTTCTTGTCTCTTATAGAAAATAGTTTCTAAAGTTTATAAGAATTACTATTTATAATGAAAATAAAGGTATTTTCTCCCTCCACTTCCTTAGCCTTTGGTTATAATTTTGTCCATTATGAACTTGACATTCATGTAGAAGGTCCTGAAGAGGATCTAAAACCTGGTTCAGAGCAGTAAAATGTGCAGAGAAGGAATAAGGATCAGGAAATGAGAGGAGAAATAGAATTTGGCAGGAAATGTTTGCATTATCACTGAGAAGGGAGATCACAGGCATAAGGAAAGTTGGGGCTGTAGGAGGTTCTGGCTGTAAGTAAAAGACAGGGTGAGTGTGAGGAGCCCTAAAATCCAAAGTTAAAACATACTGATCCAGAATAAGGCATAGGTATTTAAGATTTTGTGAAATCCCCATGGATAAAAAGTACTAAAATATGGGTACATTGTACATAGTTTTGGCCCTTACAGGCAAGATGTTAGTACCTTGGATAATTTAATGGTGAATATCAAGTGACATGGTCTCTGACTGAGCCCTTTTGAGGAATTAAATATGAGCAAAGAAGAATGTACATTGTCCCTAAAAGAATAAAAGTTTTAAAAATAAATTTTGGGGAAGGAGGAGAAGGAAAAGCAGGACACAAGAATATACTTCACTTTTTCATCAGTTTGAGTCTTGCTCGGGCCATCCTGCAGTTCCCTGCATACAGTGACTTTGAGTATGGCCCTAAGGACAAGCTATGCAGGTCAGTTCCCACAGTCACATACTTACCTTTACTCTAGACAGGCAAAAATTAACATTTTCAAAGAGACTAAAAAAAGGCAGAGGTGGGCTTGAATATGAACTGTTTGGAACAGTCTGACTTCATTCGAGATTCATGGTGGGGAAGAAGGTGATAGCCCCAGATCGATCAATTATTTAAGGGCTTTGGATATCTGCTCCAAGAAGTTAGATTTGATAAATGAGGAGAGCCAGTAAAAGTTGACATAAATGCTAAGGAATTGGAGATACTCAATGAGGTATCACCAGCAGGCTTCTCCCATTCCTGGGTGTGCAGTGGCCAGGGAAACTGAGATACAACTGCACAATTCCCTTTTAGTTTGCCTCTACCTCCAAATTGCTTTATTCTCTAGTCCTCTGGGCAGAGAAAGGAACACAAAATACTGGAGCGCACAACCCCTGCTTGTCAGCTACTCTGGATGGTCTGGAGTAGACAGGTAAGAATTGGAGAATACATTCATTTAGGAAATATTTGATTGCCTATAATGTACCAGGTGTTGTAGGGGCTATGCAAAGCAGTGAAAAAAAGTATACACTGTACCTTCCTGAACTATCCTCATTGGACCCCTTAGAAATACCAGTTCTAGTCAGGCAGCACCATCTGGCCCGCAACCCTCCAGGCTCTGAACGCCATCTCTATAGGGCCTCTCTTCCCAGGTTGTAAGTTCTGGTCGACTTTTCCTTGTGCCCCCCCAACCCAATGTGTGGTAGCTGCTTCCTACACTTAGGATCTTTGTTCCACCTCCCATTGCCTAATGAAGCCTAATACTTTACTACTGACTTGAGAATGAATTTGAAGCAGGTTTTACAAAAGCTAATATCCACAATTGTATAGGTTTCCTTAGGTGTGTAACATTACCCACCTGGTTTGGTTCAGCCCTTCAGATGTGCATTAAAAAGGCAGGTTTTCCCCTTGTAAATTAACTACTGGGGCTGCACATGTGGTTACTTTACTTCTCTTCCTCACGGCAACATTTTGACTAATTGATCCAAGTTTTCAATTGACACTGTTCCTTTTTTCCCCAAGGATTCCTAGCCACTTCCCATAGACTGAATCAGATATTCTCACTACAACCTAGAAAAGTAGGGCAAAAGCCCATTTACCGATTGTCAGTATTTTCACATATCTATTGTGGTTCCTCAGCCTAAGTGGGTGGGTGGGAGGTCACAGTCAGAGCAAGAGCTGGGCCCCTCAAACCTCCTTGCTTCACTCTCCTTTCTTCTTGACACCTCTTCTGTGCCTCTCCTGCGAGGGAATTGCCTTCCAAGTCAGTTTGGGAAGAGCCCAGGACTTCTGATACCTGAACTAGAGTGCACATGTCATTGCTCACTTCATCATGGACAAATCTCTTTCACTATTGTCAGCTCCAGCCTCCTCACAGTCCAGCTCTCATTTTTGGCTTGTCTTCTGGGTAGAGACAAGAGAAGGAACAAGCCAACAGCAAAGAAGGAATCAACATGCGATTAACCAAATGACATACATAAACAATGGCTAAGCCTCCCTTCTGGGAGACAGAACCTTGGATGTAAATTCCCTGTCTCCTTTACTTGCTGCAAGTAAATAAAATTACCCAAAACAACAACAACAACAACAACAGCAACAACAACAACATCTCCTTCTTGAATGGAAAACCCCTGGTGGTGAACCTCTTAAGTTCAGTAATAAATTTGGCAACTATGGTGAGACCCTTCTAAAAGGACTCCCTCTTGGCCTGTTGTGGGTGCTTGGCAAAGCAGTTGGCCATGGTACCTCATCCAGGGCTTACTCACCTGCATCTCTACTGAATGGAAGATCAGTTCTATGGAAGACTCGCATTTTGTGCTGAGCACCTGAATTGCTGCTTGGTGGGCTTCAATAACAAAGTGGAGTGGCTACCTAAACCTGTTTAGTTCAGCAATTCGGAAGGGAGGTGAGTAGGTCAGCCCCTGTGGTCATTACAATTGGTGTTTCTATTCCTGTTTTAGGTATAGGGTTGTCTGAAGGATAATTCCATTTCTGGTGCATGTTTGGTTTCAGGCTGGTCATATGGGAACTGTCTCCCAGATCCTGGATTCAGGGCTATTGAATGCTCAACATACTGTTGATTTTGATGCCACATGAGCATTCTCAGCACACATCTTGCACTGACTTTTGACATCCTTAGATGCTGATGGAAAATATTCAAAATGGTTGTAGATGATACCCCAAATAATTCTGCAATCTGCTTTTCATTCAATCTGGCATCGTCCACTACAAGTTTTCAACTTTTTTTTACAGTATCTGAGGAAGTGGCCTCAACAGGGTGTCTCAGATGGAGGTCGTCTTCAATAAACTCTCTGCCTTACTTGAAAAGGCTATGCCACTTGTAAACCATGGATTTCCCAAGGCAACAGTTCACATAAATGGCTAACATTTCTTCCAAGAGGGTTTGAAGTGTTTTCCCTTGTTTTGTGAGGAACTTAATGACAGCACGAAATTCAATTTGATCCATACGTGGGGTTTTCTTCACGTTTGACATACTTCTTCAGCAACATCTGAAAGAACACGGACACAAGTTGGCTGAAATTGGAAACATATATTAATAATATGTCACACCAACTGTGTCCACTAGCACTTCCACCTCTCCAATAAGGCTCCTGTTCGGCAAATTTCTTGACCACCTGTCATATATTCAGAAAGATTGAAAAATGCTTAAGATAATACTCAAACAGTTATTGGGAAAGCCAGACACAAAGAAATTCTTTAAGCCTCTGATATGCAAAATAGGATCAAGAGTGTTGTCACACTCTTTCTCTGCTCCATCACATTCCAAAATACCTTGTGGGGAAAATACAGTCACTCAGGCTCTCTCTCCTAGCTTCCGCCAAAAGATGCTGACACAGTACTTCTGTGCCAGCAGATGACTCAACCCTGAAAGCTGACACAGCACTTCTCCTGAGCTCATATGGGGCAACTGGCCACCTTTGTCCTTCTGCACATGTGTGGCAGCCTGCCTCCTTTGTTCGCCTGCCTATATAAGAGCCTGGGACTGTTCAAAAGCAGCTCTGCTCTCTAGTTCCTGTGCTGTTCTGTGAGTACTGTTAGTTACTTACAGTTGTAGTTGTGGCTGTTAGAGTGCTGTGAGCTCTGCTCTGGTGGCTGATGCTATCTATAATCCTTGAATGAAAAGCCAATGTCTTGGCTCCTTGATTCTCTTCCATCTGCCCAAATCCAGTGTGAACCTCCTTAGTCTTGGTCACTTGCAGTACACTTGGCATAGATGGCAGATTCGCAGCAGATGGGTATGGAGCCTATTGCACCCCTGGAGGGTGGGATCGAGAGGTGGTCTGCCACAGGTATGTGGTACTTTGTGGCAAGTCTCCGCTCTATGTGGGCTTCTCCTCAGGGATGGGCTGAGGTCGATGGAAAGTCCATTTGTGAAGAAGGCTCTCCAGGTGCTGGAAGAGACCTTCGACAAGAAAAGCATTTGCATGGCTGCTGGGGCTGTGGGGTGGTTCTTTCTTATAGCCTTGTGGGTAGACACAGAGGTGACTCAGCCAGAAGCAAATGCAAAACCAAGCACTCCAAACCAAGCTGAACCAGATGAGGGCACCAATGCATGCTTTGGAGTAAACCAGAGCTGCAGGAGGAACAATGACACTCGAGGTTGGAATCCCCAGTTGTTGTGAGGGTCTCCTCAGAGGAGGGGGAACCACCTCTGTTGTTTGATAGACTCCTCAGGGGAGGAGGGGAGACCAGAGCTACTTCCGCTCCCTTTCCCTTGCTCTGATCACTTGTGGTGATCCTGGCGCCTTATGTGGGTGACTCCATGAGTTTGGGGGAGGCTGAGATGAGGTGCATGCAGAAGGGCATCCATATGGTAGCCAAGAAGGCACCAACACAAGAGAAACAGACCCCTTTGGGTGACACTGACCCAGCTGTGGGTGGACCTGGTATCTGCTGGGATTAAGAGGGCCATGAGGCCCAAAGCCCTAGTAGTCATTGGAGGCTATGGGGGGGGGGTGGGCAAAGCACTTAAATAGTGTACAAAGTTGGCCTTGGTTGATACGGGCGCTAAATGTTCCCTTTTGTATAGGAATCCGGAGATGTTCTCTGGAGCCCTAGTAGTCAGTGATCGCTCTGGGGGCAAAGCATTTGAGGAAACTCAGAGATGTTCTCTAGACCCCTAGTGGTCATTGATGGCTATGGCAGGTGGGAAGAAGTATTCAAATAAAACTCACAGACATCACAGTGGGGACAGGCCATCTACCTCTGTGGATGTATAGGGTTTATGTGTCACCAATCCCTGAGTATATCTTAGAGGTGGATGTCTTGTAAAGGCTGTGGCTAAATACCATTGTCAGAGAGTTTTTTCCCCTGAGGGTGATGGTGAAGACAGTAGTATGGGGACATGCTGCTCATGCACCTATGCAGCTGTCCCCCTCCCTGACGGGCTGTACACACCAAGCAGTACAAACTTCTGGGGAGTCATGATGAAATAACTGGGACAATACAGGAACTGAAAAAGGTGGGGATAGTTTACCCCACTCATAGTTTGTGTAACTCCCCAATGTGGCCAGTAAAAAAGCCAGATGGCACTTGGCAAATGATGGTTGACTACTGAGAATTGAACAAGGTAGTGCCTTCTTTGCATGCAATGGTTCTGTCAATGGCAGACCTGATGGATCATCTCAGCCAAGAGTTGGGAACATATCATTTTGTTGCTGATCTCGCTAATGCCCTTTTCTCCATTGATATAGCCCAGGAGAGTCAAGATCAATTTGCCTTTACATGGGAAGGCCGACAATGGACTTTCCTGGTCCTCCCTCAGAGATACTTGTATAGCCACACACTGTGCCATGGACTGGGGGTGGTGGCAGATTTGACACGATGAACCCGACCCAAAAATATATGCCTTTATCATTACATTGATGAAGTTATGTTAACCAGTGACTCTTACAGATTTAAAAGGTGCTGTTCCTGTTCTCCTAGCCCATGTAGACACGTATGGTTGGATGCTCAATGAAAAAAAGCTACAAGGACCTGGCTTGTCTGTCAAGTTTTCAGGGATTGTTTGGTCAGGTAAGACAAAGTTATACCCAGCACAGTTATTGATAAAAACCCAAGCTTACCCTGAGTCTACGACTATTAAGCAATTACAAACTTTGCTTGGACTCCTTGAATATTTGAGAACATTTGTTTCCCATTTAGCTCAACTTCTAAGGCCCTTGTATTCCTTGGTTAGGAAGGGGGCTAATTGGAACTGGACAGAGGGGGGCCAGGAGGCCTTTGACTCCTCCAAGCACACCATTAAAATGGCCCAAGCTATGCATGTGTTTGATCCTGTCCAGCCTTGTGAGGTAGATGTACATGTCACTGCAGAGGGCTTTGACTGGGGCCTTTGGCAACAGTCCGAGCACCTGTGGCAACCCATAGGCTTCTGGTCCCAATTATGGAGGGGGGCTAAAGTCCATTACTCTTTGGTAGAAAAACAACTGATGGCTACGTACACTGCCCTTCTGGCAACTGAAAACATTACAGCTACTGCCTCTGTGACTGTGCAGATCACATACCTGATTGCAAGATGGATACGTGATTGGGCCATGAACCACACAGTGGTACTGCCCAAATGTCTACTTTGACAAAATGGGGGACATATTTACAACACAGTGTTCTGAGCAATAGTCCCTTGAGAGCTGAGCTCTAAGAGGTCTTTGGGCCCATGACTTTTGTAGCTGTGAGGGAACCATCCTCCCAACACTTGAAAAGTGAGCCAGTAGCCAATCCCTTCAAGGAAGGAAAAGCACATATCCCAGGAGATGCTTGGTATACGAACAGCTCTAGTAGGGGCCAACCCCTGCGATAGATGGCTGTCGCCTTCCATCCTTCCACAGAAACCATTTGGTATAATACCAGTACTGGACAAAGCAGCTAATGGGCTGAACTACAGGCTATATGGTTAGTGGTCACTGACGAGCTCTCCTGGTGGCAGTGTGTACCAATAGTTGGGTGATATTCAGAGGCTTAACCCTCTGGATCGCCACCTGGCATCTTATCCACTAGATGGTGCTGCACTGACCACTTTGGGGTCAAGCCATGTGGCAAGACCTATAGACTCTAGGACATCAAAACCAGGTAATGGTATATCATGTCATAGGATATGCTTCTTTGGCTCATCCAGGTAATGAAAAAGCAAATACCTTGACAAAGGTAAGATGGCTAGAGACAGCTCCTGTGGAAGACTTGGCGTAATGGTTGCATTGGCACCTCCTCCATGCGGGACAAAAGACTATGTAGGCAGCAGTAAAGTCTTGGAACTTTCCTATTACTTATGCTGATGTACTCACAGCCTGTGGGCAATGTACTAAGGAACATCCCTGAAGGCTGGCAGCCTCGGATGGACAAATTATGCTGGGCTGAGTTCCCTTAACTCGATGACAGATGGACAATATAGGCCACCTGCCCAGGTGAAAAGGGTATTGATACACTGTGACTGGTGTCAATGTGACGGGGTTTTTGAATGCATATCCAGCCCATTGCCCAGATCAAGGCACAGTACTGCGTGTGCTGAAATGCCTCTATGCTGCATATGGTCGTCCGTTGGTCATTGAAAGTGACAATGACATCCATTTTACGGTCACCCAAGTGCAACAATGGGTTAAGGACATGGGTATAGAGTGGAAATTCCACATCCCTTCTCATCCACAGACTGCAAAAATCTTTGAGCAATACAACGGATTGCTCAAACACGGCTTACGCAAGTCTGGAACAGCCCAGTGTCTGGCGGGATGGACAAAACGGCCTTGGGCTGTGCTACAGACTCTAAATGAACAAAACAAGTGTGGTCTGGCTTCAGTAGAAGCACCCCTGTACCAAGCAGCGGCTCCCATTCAACTACAGATACAAACCAAAGAGAAATTGCTAAAGCCTGGCTTTGGGCAACAAGGCAACATCCTGTTGCTGGCCCCTACCAGCTTAGCCAAAGGACAATGAGTTACTTAGACTTGGCCATGGACCATACAGGCCCCTCATATAAAATATGTGGCCTTGCTAGCCCCTTGAAAAAAAGGTTTAAAAAATAACTTACAGATAACCCCTTGGGTAACTGGATAATGGCCCCATGTGAAAGTGTACTTCCCTGGAGAGATGGACAGGGCTGCACTGTTAAAAAAATATTTGTTATCTCTTTATGGCCTACGATGAGTTCTCCCATTCTTTTACATGTTGAACCCACTGATGTGACTGTACAAGCCAAGAGGGTTTGGTACTCGTGCCCAGGGAGGCTGCCCCTGCCAGCCACTGTGCTGTCGGCTGACAAACACTCACTTATATTCTCCCAGAGGGCAGAGGCCTTTCTCTCCTAGTGCCTATAACTTCCCTTTCTTTCTATCCTTAGAGTTATATGAACCAACACTATATTGCCTGCGCTATTATAGTTTGTTGTTGTTGTAGTCTTTACTGTTGCTGTGGAATCTGGATGCAACATAGCACACTCCTCGCACAAAAAAAAAAATCAGAAAAAAATTTCTCATGTAGATTGTGAGGCAAAAAATCCCAAAGGGGTAGAATGTGGGGAAAATACAGGCTCTCTCTCTCCTAGCTTCCGCCAAAAGATACTGACACGGTACTTCTGTGCCAGAAGATGACTCAACCCTGAAAGCTGACACAGCACTTCTCCTGAGCTCATATGGGGCAACTGGCCACCCCTGTCCTCCTGCACATGTGTGGCAGCCTGCCTCCTTTGTTTGCCTGCCTATTTAAGAGGCTGGGACTGTCCAGAAGCAGCTCTGCACTCTAGTTCCTGTGCTGTTCTGTGAGTACTGTTAGTTACTTACAGTTGTAGTTGTTGCTGTTAGAGTGCTGTGAGCTCTGCTCTGGTTGCTGATGCTATCTATAATCCTTGAATGAAAAGCCAATGTCTTGGCTGCCTGTGGCTCTTTGACTCTTCTTCTATCTGCCCAAATCCAGTGCGAACCTCCTTGGTCTCGATTGTTTGCAGTACATACGTATACCCTCAGAGATTCTCGACCAGGTTAATACAGCTGTTTGGGCACAAGGGAAAGTTGGAAGGGCAAAGTATGCATTACCTGTTAAAATAATAATCAAACAAGCAAACCACTGGTCCAGGGTTCAATGTGACACAGTGGCATAAGGGTGACTTCCCTGCCTGAGGGGAGTGGCTGCAATTTGCATGTTAATATTAGAAGCAGAAAAGTAAACAATGAGAGAGCCTCTAATTATATGAACCTCATACTAAGTAGTCATGGTCCTTGAAACTAAGGGGAATAATTGACTAACAGAAGGGAGAATGATTCAATACCAGACTATGTTAAATAAATCTAGCATCACTGTAAAAAGGTGTCACACCCTAAGTCCTGCTACTTTATTGTCAACCTGCTTCTAGGCCTCAGATCACAACTGTGTTGAAATAATTAGTAAGTGTATTGTTAGTAGGAATGACCTTAAAAGTGAGCTGTTAGCCAACTCAAGAAATATAGATTACTGATGGGAGTAGCTTTACAACCAGTGGAGTTAAGAGGGCAGGGTATGCATTGGAATCCTTTTTCAACGCCATTGAAGCAAGAAGTCTTCCCTCTGGGACTTCTAAAACCTGGCCAGGAATGAGGCTTGAAGGGGACTCCTATGTCTGAGAGGTGCCTAATAAACAAACACAGAAAGATATTTGTTCCTCATGGGTTAACTTAGAAAATAGTAAAAAACAGTCTTGAGGTAAAATTGAATGCTATAATCAAATGCTCAGAAGACCCTGGCCAAACTGTGCCAGGCAACCCAGGAGACCTGGCTTAAATTACTGCCAAGAGCCTTGCCCATCAGGAGCAGCACCTAAAGAAATGCTTAAATTAAGTCCTTTTGAACTTATTATGGTGGACCCTTTTTGGACTTGTCTCAGATTTTAGGATGCTAGTACCCATTTATAGAAACATATTATCCAATTAGGAGAGGTAACTGAAAACTTGAAGTCTAATCTGATTTTACCCAAACCAACAGATATTAAATTATACCCATATAAAACTGGGAACTGGGTATATGTAAAAACCGGGAAATCAGAATCTGTGCAAGACCAACTGAAGCCAATATGGGCAGGTCCTCATTTGGTATTATTAACAACTCATTCTTCTCTTAAACTGCAAGATACAGCTTCCTGGATATATCACTCTTGAGTGAAGCTAGCTATACTACCCAGTGAGAAACAGGAACCAGATCCACAGTATTCCTGCAAACCCCTGTCTGACCTTAAGCTGTTCTTCGAAAGACATGTCCAACAAGTTTGATGATGCACGCCTGTTCTCAGGAATTCCAGAACCTAGGGGACACCAAGATTTTCATAAGTCAGGCAGCCAAAAAATTTCACTCCTCTAACTCAAAGATGTCCTCCCTCCATGCTCAGGAGGAAGTAGTTACAGAAGTAGGACCCTCATCCCCATTCCCTCAAGAATGAAAACTGAAAATTTCAGGGAGGAATTTTTAGGCAGGCAAGGGTATCAAGGTCTGGGTGGTTCTAAATGCTAGTCTTGCTAAACGTTAAACTGTAGCACAGTATTTTGCAGATGAAGCTTTAAACAGGATGAGCTTCACAGGAAGTCAACCTGGTCAGTGTAGCCAACTGCAAAAGAAGAAATTAACATGTAATGAACCAAACTGTGTGTATAAGTTCTGGGAAACAGAGCTTTGAATGTGAATCCTGTCCCCTTTACTTGCTGCAAGTAAATAAAACTATCTAACAGCAACCACGTCTCATTCTGGACTAGAGCACCCCAAGGGGTGAACCCCTTAAGTCTGCTAACGATACCATAAGGGCAATCTTGTGACATATTTATAGGATTTAATGTCTGGCATCCCCTGAAAGAATGTAAGGTTCTTGGACAGCAGGGAATTTGACTTGTTCAGTGATGAATCGGCACCTCAAATAATGTCTGTTGCTAAGTAAATATTTGGCAAATGAATGAATGGGTGAAAAAAAATACAAGGAAGACTGGGGTCATAAGACCTCATTAATTGACTGGGTCAAATACTTAAATTAAGCAGTATAAAGAATATTAAAGGAGACTAAGAGTGGCCTTTGGCTGGGGTGTTTCTGACACTACTATTGCTCCAGAGCAGGATATTTTTTTAAGTCATTTTTATTGTTAGGCTTATTGGGGTGACATCTGTTACAGAACAGGATTTCTGACCCTTGCCACTACTGACATTTTGGGCTGGAGGTCTTTGTTGTTGTGTAGGGGATAAGAGGGTATCCTGTACACTGTAGGATGTTCAGGTGAATTCCTGGCCTCCACCCACTAGATGTCAGTAGCATGCCCCAGTGCTGAAAACAAAATTGACTTTAGACATTGCCAAAGGTCTTTGGGAAGCAAAATTGCTCATGGTTGAGATCCCCTTTTCTACAGACATATTAGACCAGGCTGGTATAAGAGTCTTCCATCTGTCCACCTGGTCTTCCTACAGAGCAGATCTGGCCTTCGTGACTTTCTACAAATTTAACCCAATTGTATAACTAATACTCAGCTCAAGACTTCCTGTTGACTTTGAAATAAGCCAAGTTCTCTAAGCTTGCAAGGCTCTCCCTGGCATTCAAGGCTCAACCTATCCCTCCAGGCTCATTGTCCACCACCCTATGCACATTCTACAGTCCAGCACAGGTACATCAGTCCCAGGTTCTGGAACAGGCTCTGTGCTTCCAGCCTTTGCCCCTTAAACCTTTCCTTCCTGGAACTCTGTTTCCCCCAAGACCGGATTCTATAGACACTGAACAGAAGGGGTTGCCAGTCTCCATCCCACCCAAACCAAGAGGGGAAGTTGCACCTTTGCCCAGGCATTAGAAATATAGAACTAAGGAAAATGTTATGTTCTCAAGGAGTGCTCCATCAAAGAAGCAAGAAACCCACAGTATTAGGACTGGTTAATACTACTACCACCACTTTTAGGCCTCAAATGCTTTGAACTCCTTGGCCCTGTCAGCTTTCTCAGGGTGCCTTATCTTATTCCACCACACACCACAATCTTTTCTGGTGGATTTATCTACTCCATCGGTTTGGGAGCTCTCTAAGGGAAGGAGAAGTGCCTGAGTTTGTGTCCCCAGAGCCCAGCACAAGGGCTTACAAGGACGTAATAGGGTCTCAGTGAGTGAGTAGTTTATTGGCGTAAAATGCAAGGGCAAAAGGCTCAGCCTTTCAAAGAAATCAGCCTGGAAACTGAATGACTGGGAGTCTCGAAGGGCACCAAGGCGGACACGCTGGGCCACCATGTCCCCACGCCTCCACACACAGAGGAAAGTGGTCCCTGCCCACCGCTTCTTGGGTTCACAAGGGCAGTGCTGCAGCGCTAAGGGCACGTCCCGTTGGGAAAAGCCACCTTCGTACTGCCGAGTCACTGGCCTGGTCATCATTTTCCAAACTGGAAGACCACTGGGAATTCCAGAAGCCATACACAGGCGCAAGGGCTCAGTCCTTAAAGAGCCGGGTCGTCACACAGCGCTGCACTGAAGAGCTGCCCTCACCACCTGGTTTCCACCCTCCACTAACCGACTGCAGTCCTAGCCAAGGAGACAGCATCCATTCAGTGTCGTACATTGAGGAAACCACCAGGCGCCCGGGGTCTGGGCGCTTGGTAATCCCTCCTATTGATTTATTGCTCTTGGGTTGTGATAAACTTCAACCTCTGTTACCCGGATGGGTCCTTTTACCATTCCTGGTTTGGGCTCACGCTGATTTACAGCTGCAACAATGACAATAATGAAATTAATGTAACCCTTGTTGTGCGCTTGTCACAGTTCTAAACAGGTACATACTCACTTAGCCTCACAGCAATCAATCTGATTAAAGTCAATGTTACTCTTTTCATCCTCCTGACAAGGAAACTGAGACAAAGTTTAAGTGACTATATGAGGACAGAAGTAGGACTAAAACTCGCTTGTAGTCCAACGTTTTATCCCATTTTTTAAATACTGCATAGATAATAAGCACAACATTCTCATTTAATGAAGTCTCTCCATCTCCATCTCTCCCTCTCCAGACGACATTAATTATTAGTGTGTAGATCTTTCTGGACCTTAATCTGTAAGTCTGCCATTTACTGTGTCTTCAAGTTTTTTTTTTTTCAATAGACATCTTTTTTTTTTTTTTAATTGCTTCATTTAGGCAGGTATCCTAATACAAGGGTTGTCTGGAAAGTATCAGCCATGTAATATGAAAGCCAGAGGCATTTATGGCTGGATTCTTTTCCGGACAGCCCTTGTATATTCAATCATTTCCATTTTGACGGACAAACACTTTTCTAATTTTCACTTGCGTGTGCTGAAACTCTGAGTTGAGAAATTCTGGAAATAGTTTCAAGAGGAAGCTAATGGATTGAGGTGTGCTGAAGGACAGAACAGTGAAAGTTTCTAAGTGTTGTTTTTATTTATTTATTTTTTACGTTATTCTGGCCTTCTTCATCTGTCGCTCATTTATGAAGACTGTTTGCACAACGGAACCATAGTACTCCATCAGGATATAAATAGAGGAAGGTGGGATGTGAGATATACCTCTTTAGGCAACATATTCCATCTTTAAGTATGACACTGAGCAGTTTTCTCTAAGCACTCCCATCTGCATTATCTATTTTGAGCCTTCTAAAGTTCCTACTGGTCAATTATATTCATTTTTCATGTTATGAAATGGAATGTTAGAGAGATCCACTAACTACTGTAGCTAATTAGACGCAGAGTACAACAAAGTGCTAGACTGTCTTGGCTCTTAGTGTCTGCTGAACTTTCTAAGGCATCCTGCTGCCTCTCTATTCAGAGGGCAGGGTATAACTAAATGGCTACACTGATGTGAAAGAGACTTAGCAGAGTGATTGTTAGGCGGCCAGGGCAGAGCAGTGCTTATCAGCAGCCCTTGTCACATGTTTCCTCAGCCACCCAGAAACTTCTTCAGTGCACCCTTAAGGGCTTTGTTCTTCAGGCTGTGGATGAGAGAGTGAAGCATGAGTGTAAATCTAAGAACAGGATAAGAAAAGTAGCTGTTCTTAGGCTAGATTTAGTCAGAGGTGATTGTCCTACAGTCTACTACTACCACCACATGGGAATTTCAGGATACAAAGTCTTTGCTTCTCTGTCCTTGGCTATATACAAGGGCAGTCCAGAAAAAAATCCATCCATGAATGCCTCTATTTTTCATATTACATGCCTGGATACTTTCTTGGACAGCCCTCATTAGATCCCTGGCTAGCTTTGTCAATGTTGCCACAGGTAACAAGGATTAAGCCAGTGGAGACCAGAAAAAAAATGATTGTGGCCACTAAGATCTCAAACTTCCTGAAACAGTTCATGTTATGCTGAAGAAACACACAGCACCAACATAGTAGTGGTTAAACACAAAAGTTTATCTCTTGTTCCCATTAAGTCCATTATAGGTCTGGGAACTCTCCAGAGCAGCTGTCCTGGTACATGAGGACTCAGCATTCCAGACCGGTTTGATCTCATGGTTCCTCTCTCTGTATGTGCTTCCATGATTGAGGCAGGAAAAGAGAGCACCACAGAGTGTTACATCAATAAATAAATGCTTCAGCCCAGAAGTGAGACTTCTGCTCCCAATCAATTGACCAAAACAATTTCAGGACCCTTTTCAGGAGCAGAAATGCATATTATTCTCCTTTTTACTATTCACTAAAATACAAGCTCCATGATGGTATGCATTTTTTCTTTTTTGTTCACTACTATATTGCTGGTCTAGAACGGTGTCAGGCATATAATAGGCTCTCATTAAATTAAATGGATGAACGTAGTGCCAGCAAGAAATCCACCCATATATATCTAAGGAGAACAGACATAGTATTCAGGAATCTAAGCCTAAGGGTGTTGGGTAAGAACTGTGCAGATCAGAAATTCAGAGCTGGCCATGATTAAGAAATACTTGATGTAGTTCATCTTGGAAAAGAAAATTAAATCCCAGTGAGAGTGCCAGTCCCATACTTCAGGTGACTTACACTGAAAAGCACTGAGCCCAAGGACCAAATCAAGTCAGCATAATCACCAGTACTCAGCTCCTTAAAGGAGCTGCAAGAACCACAAATGCACCTGCTTCGTTAATGCAGTCAGTCCTCCCAACATATCTGGGGAGCAGGTGAAGGGGAAAGAAGTACACAATCATTAATCATCTACTGTTGGTAGCTGCTTTTCTCTTATGAATCCCTGTAATCCCGCTACCAATCCTGGGGTGAGTGTTTTCTCTATTTCATAGAGAAAATGGAGACTTAAAAGTGTTTCAGTAACTCATCAGGAAACAGGAATGTTTTCTAAGCTGGAAACATACAATACACTGTTATCCAGGCTGGTTCTGTAGGGATAACATACGAATCAGACCTGCTAACTCTGCCTTCAGGCCTGTCTAATGAAGTTAAGTGACAGCCAAGGGACCCACCAGCTATGGGGTCTTGAACAAGTCCCTTTATCTCTTTTAGCCTTAACTTCCTTGTTTATAAAGAGATTTGGAAGAGATAATTTAACCCATTCTCTGATTCTACCTAAAAGCTCCATAGGAACACATCTGAGTCACTGTTACAGATAAAGGGTGAGTTACGTAAGAAAATCCACAGCCTAGAGAGATTTTCAGTAGTCTATCACAATTATCACCTAAGGCTACTGCTACGAGGGGTGGTCAAGAAATTCACAAATAAAGGGGAAGAAAGGTAAAAAAACCAAACACCTATTATTGTTTCCTTTTCAATATATTCATCCTTAACCCTAATACACTTTTCAGATCTTTCAATTAAAAAAAGTTTTGGTATGCCTGAAACCTATGTAATCCTTGCTAACAAATGTCACCCCAATAAGTCTAACAATAAAAATGAATTAAAAAAAAAAGTTTTGTTTTTGCCTTCAGATTGCAGCTTTAACTTCTTCGTCGTCTGTAAGTTTCTTCCCTCAAAGCTGTTTTTTCATATTTGGGAAGAAATAATAATCAGAGCCAGGTCTGGACTGTAGGGAGGGTGGTTTAACGTTGGGAAGCCACAGTCGTGAAGAGTAGGCAATGCAGCACTGCTCTTATGCACGTGCACATTGCCGTGCAAAGGCAGCACCAATTTGGTCCATTTTCTTCTTCTTTTATCCTTCACAGATGCTTTTAACTGTTTCAGCAGACTGGAATAGTACTCCCCAGTTATTGTGACACTGTTACCTTTGTAATCAATCAACAGGATACCCTCCCCATCCCAAAAAAGCAGTGGCCACGATTTTTCCAGCTGATTGCAACACCTCGAACTTCTTAAGGGGTGGCGTGCCCTTTTCATGCCGCTGCATGGAATCCTTCTTTGACTCAGGTTTCATCTCCAGTGACAATCCAGTTTAAAACTTCATCTTTGTTGTCTCTGCAGAGGTCCAAAATCTGTCGTAAACACGCGATGTGCTGCTGTTTTTGGAGCAGTGTGAGCATTCTCAGTGCCCATCTTGCACTGACTTGACATCCTTAAATGCTAATGAAGAACATTCAAAATGGTTGTAGGTGATACTCCAATCATTTCTGCAAGATATTTTTTATTCAATCTGGCATCTTCCACTACAAGTTTTCAGCTTTCTTGACAATGTCTGAGGAAGTGGCCTCAACAGGGTGTCCTGGATGGAGGTCATCTTCAATCAACTCTCTGCCTTGCTTGAAAAGGCTGTGCCACTTGTAAACCATTGATTTCCCAGGGCAACAGTCCTGTAAGCTGCTAACATCTCTTACAAAATGGTTTGAGGTATTTTCCCTCATTTTGTGAGGAACTTAATGATGGCATAAAATTCAATTTTATCCATACTTGAGGTTTTCTTCCCATTTGATGTGCTTCCTCAGTGATATCTGACAACACTGACATAAGCAGGCTGAAATTTGGCACATATACTAATAAGTCACACAATCAAACTGTACACTAGTACTCCACCTTTCTAATACCCCACTCCCAATTCCATGAATTTATTGACCAGTTCTCGTAAATGGTGCGCTGGAGAAAACAGACACTGACAGACCCTGCCTGCTTAATAGTTTACAGTGTAAGACAACCAACGTGGATGTGGGTGTTTCCATCCTTGCCAACTGCTCCTTTTGGAAACCTGGTCTTCTGATGACTCAATTCCCAGGTGACCATGCCCAGTGAACCACAGAATCCTGCCTGTAGCACACCCTCTGGTTCCTGGACATTCCTTCACCATGTTCTTAATAACAAACAAAAACCAAATTAATAACCAAACAAAAACCTGAGAAATTGATCCTGAATGCCCATTAATTTTCTTTTAGGCCTTTTTATGGATGTTTGATCCTATTGATTTTGCGAGGGAATAAAATAAAGGAAATTTTGGTATTGCAAAAAATTCTTTATATCTAATACTTTTTCCATGGTTAAACATTTCAACCCATTTCCCCATGATCTCATTAGAAATGTTTTTTATTTTTTCAAAGTCACCAATGAGAGGCATAAGATAGTGCATTATTAGTTATCTGGCAGGTTCCCTCGCAGTGAAATAAATACAATTTCATCACAGTAAAAATTGGGCCAAAACGACTAAAAAGTTCATAAAAGAACTCACACTATGTCCAAGGACAAGAGAGAGGAAGAAATTCCAATTTGGTTCTTAGAAAATTTTACATTAGAATTAATTTCTGTCCCATGAGACCACTGAGATTGGTCAGCCTGCTACCTTAAAGACAATAGTATGCTATAAAACAAATATATTACTATTTTTGTTAAGAACAAACATGCTACAAATGTTTCTATAGTATATGTTTAAGAGCTGAGGAGATCAATACAAAACCAACACTACTTGCCTCTGTGACCATAGAAGACTGATTGATTCATGGCTGCATCTATTAATGCTACTTGATGCTAAATTTGCAATTTTGCCAGGTACAACCCCAAAACATCTTTTTCCTTATTTCAGAATGTTCTTAGAACACATTCTTGCTAATTCCATGAAAGTTAAGTAAAAATTATTAGTACAACTTTAACACATCCCCTAGAGTCATCCTTGATTCCTGTGAAAATATAAAGTTTATATTCCCCAATTTTCCACTGAGGGAAAATTCTTCATGCTTCATAATTCTTTTTTTCATAAACTTTAGAGTCAAGTTCCATTTGGTGACTTTATTCAGACTGAGGACACTGGAGAAGCTTCCCTTCACCAGTGAAGTTTCTGGTGTCTAAGGTTTGACGACTTGCTGAAGTTTCTCCAGCATATGCTACAGGTGGGTTCTCTGGTGTTTAATGAGGTGGGAGTTCTGGCTGAATTTTTTCCCACATTCATGACATGTAAAGGGCTTCTCTCCAGTGTGAGTTCTTTGGTGTGTGTGCAGATTTGATGTTTGACCAAAGCTTTTCTCACACCATGAACATATATATCGTTTTATTCCTTGGTGTGTTGTTAAGTGCTTATTAAGATCTGAACTCCATCTAAACCTCTTATCACACTGTGGACATTTATAGGGTTTCTCTTCAGTGTGAATTCTTTGGTGCTTAATAAGGTCAGAGCTAACTCTGAAGCTTTTTCCACATTCCTGGCATTTAAAAGGCTTCTCTCCCGCACGTTCTTTCTTATGACGATCGATAAGTTTCAGCAGCTCTTGTCTCCAGGTTAAAAGATTCTTTTTTTGCTTCCCTGGAAAATCTCGGTGCAATTTCCCCACTCTGTGCATATCACCATGATTTTCTTTTCCTATTGTTTTCTGGGGAACAGTCATTCTGGCAATTTTTGATACTATGTCTCCTGGTGCTTGTATTTCTAAGTCAGAAAGGCATACAGGTCGATGATTTGCTGTGTGATGTTTGTGTGTTAACCCTGTTGGAATAAACATACAAATCAACCAACTGCATGGCAGAGCAAGAGAACCACAAGAATAGAGACAAAAATTCAAAGATCACCGATTTTTAAAATATAAGTAAGTAGAATCTTAAAATGTTGAGCCTTGCAAAGGTTCCTATCAAGGCACATTACCCTTCCTCCCATGGTATATTTACCTGTCAGCAGCTCTCCAGGACTGTCCTTGCAATTCGGGGATCCTTTAGGTTTTGGGAGCACAAACATGGCTGTGAAATGGGAAAACTGAGGTCAAGGACTGGTAACTTCACAATGGTTCACTCAATCCAGACTACCTCAGTAAGAGCAAAGAACACTTTTACACTGTGTTACCTCACATAGTTAAATGATTAGACTCTCATATCAGGCACCAGGTTTACACTGTACTGCATTTGTAGGTGGATTACAAAGGGGAGACTGAGAAATCATCCCAGCCTGATTGATGGAAAGACATAGGGCATGGGAATCTCGAGCATGTTCTCCCTCTTCCACCACCAAGAATATCCCATACTTGACCAAGGTAGAACCAAACTCTAGAGGTTGCAGGGAATACAGGCTGGTCCTATTAACTCTTTGTGATTCATCCTGAGTAAGACCAGGTCTAGAAGAGCCAATGTGAAGGTTAGTGTGTTGGAGATCATATACACAAGTGATTACTGTCTTCAATTACAGCAAATTTTCACTTAGCACTATAACATCAGATACCAGACTATTAAGGATTTCTATCATTCCTGTAGCCCACTGGTTCATATCCCCTTGGACAAAACAGACCAAAATCACTTAGTGGACTTTTTCTAAATACAGATTGCCGAGTATGGGAAGTATTCAATCTTTAAACAAATATGTACTGAGTAGCTATGGTG